>MU223153.1:33941-51596 GCA_018584345.1 Thuja plicata
CAGTCTTGTCTCATTCCTACACCTAATTACAGAAATGGATGTTTGTTTGCAGGTCATGGGTTGAGTCTGTTGTTCAAAACCCTCCTATGAAATACTTATGCAAGCCTATCTAGTGAGTTGTGACTTACCAGACCTGGTTTTTCCATTGGTTTCATCCCTCTACACTGAGATCCATGCCCTAATTTTGGTGTATCACCTAGTAGGTAGTTTGCTTTTAGTCATTTCCCTTTCAAGCACTCCTTCTATCCCTTTCCCTCAAAAGATTTATTTTCCTGTTCAAGAAGCAAATTAAGGTGATTATCCAAGAGGAACCAACCTAGAACCTGGAGGTCTCATCTCGATTAGCATAAGGTCCCACAACCTTGAGATGATTCCCATGTTATACTGGATTATCAAGACCAAGAGAGCTTGAGATCAGAGGCGCAAATTCAATGTATAACAGTTATGTTGATTTAAAATTTTACGTTTTATTATATTTATTACTATTAATTTTCTATCATGTATTTTAATAGAATCATTAGATTTTATTTTACAACCTCTTTCTATTTTTACATAATAATTTTGACAAATAATTTTTATTAATGAAAAAATGGGTTTTACAGGGATCCGAAACCAAAAAGATTACAAGCACTTAAAAGATAAAGGATTAAAGACTTCAAAGATAAAGAAGTTGTTAAACATAAGAAAAGAAAGGGAGAGAAACAATGAAACAAAAGACTATCAAAAAGCCAGGACAAGCAAAAGATTACATAGTAATTTTGAAAAATGTTAAAATTGAAGTAAGTTATTATCATTTTTGTGCAAACTAAAGATATGTACTTAGAACCACAAAATGATGGTTTAAAGGATTTGTTTTACAATAAAAGCATATTCCATCATTTTAAATAAGACACAATCATTTATATCTATCTTACAATGGTTTTATTTTTGTTTGTTAAAACTAATAAATATTATTTTCTATTACTATGCAAAAAATAAAGATTAATTCTACATATAGATCTTCTTAGATTTAAGTTTTCTTATCACATCAAATATGTTGTAATAGTTTTTTTATTTGTTTACTACTTGTTTTTGATTAAGTAAAATTGGTTTTACAGGGTTCCTGAAACCCAAAACAGAGTAAAGTAATAACACAGTAAAAGCATAAAAAAAGAGCCAGTTCTAAGGTAGGACAGGCCATGAAAGGCCAGAACAAAAAGAAAGCTAGACTTCTAATAAGGAGAAATAAACAGGATCAACAAGTAAAGCCAGGGAACCTCAGGATAGGTCCACCATGATTTTGGCCGCCTCAGCCTCCAAATCCACCTTGGATTTGTTTACTACTTGTTAGAAAATTTACCTTATACATTATTATATGTTGGTTATGTTATACACAAAATTTTTAGTTGATAGATTAGTATAATTGTGGTTGATATATATGTATATATTGTTGTGTAAGTGTATTAATAAAAAAAAAATGATTAAGTGGTTTTTTTGTGTAACTAAATTTTGACATGACTAATTTTCAACTAAATTAATGATATAGTTACTATGTAAGTATACATATCATTCTTATGTAAGCCAACACTTTCTTACAACACAAGTAATTCTATAATTATCATACAATTATGTTGGTTCTACATGATGCATAAGTATGCACATAGTTAACGTATAAGTATGTTTTTGGGGTTGAGAATAAAATTATTCTAAGTTTTTGGTGATTTTATTATTGTTTATATATGCCATAGGTTCCAAACCATCAATTATGAGAGACTCTATCTTTTTGTACTTCCTTATGTCTAGTGCCACATAATGAATTGTATTCTTCTACTATTATTCTCTTGTACTAAGAAAATCTCTTTTATAAATATTGAATCCATGTACATAATGTGGTTGTGTATAATTGGGGACAAAATCCTTAACCTAGTAATTAAAACTTGAGCTTAAATTAACAAACAGGTAAATAAATAAGACAACATATCACAATACAAGGGTGTAGGCTCTTGGTGAGGTAGACCAAAATCCTAAAGTAACCTTCTAATCCATAAAGCGCCTTTAGAGGCATTAGTACATCCTTTATATTCAGCTTTAGTAGAACATAGACAAATAGAGTGTTCCTTTTCACTTTTCCAATAAATGGCACTTGAACCAACAAAGAGACAAAATCAACAAGTAGATTTCACATTATTGGGATCTACACTAGATAAAAATTACTATATCCTTTGAAATTAAACTCAGAATTTGCATCATAAAATAATTCAACTTTAAAGATTATTTTATAAGTTTAAAAGAAGATTGATGACGCTAAGAGATGAATCAATAATATCCCACTAAAAGTGCAATCAAGCTATTATGATTTCAAGATAAAACCACATTCTTGAAGTCCAAAAATCAACAACCTAGGTACCATAAACATAATTCATCCTCTCATCTCAAAATAAACATACTAATGCACAAATGACCACAACCAAGGCTAACTAATGAAATTTTCATCAACCTTACGTTAGGTATTTTTCTTGCACTCTCCTTTCCTAGATCAGATTCTAGGACCAAGGCTATGGGATTGTAAACCTAGGGAAAAAAATCAACACCCTCAACAAAAAGGAGACAAGAGAAAGACAACATTCAATAAGGTTCAAACGACCTCCTTCACTTTGAGCTCCACATCACTCAGGTGGGCATTACCTAATCTGCACACACATGATTCCTTGTGACAATTAATAGCTTGCAGATATATGACTGTGGAATAGTTTTCAAACCTATGGGTAATGTGTACCTAAATGTTTCATCAAATCTTATGCATTATCCCATCTGCATAGAGTATGTTTGAAAGATAGAACTATCCTAACTCATATCAAAATGAAAAGGAAATGATTTTCAATTATATGTTGAGATTAATGGATCTTTGAAATACCCCAGATCTCTCATAGACCAGTGCCTTATCCAATGGGAAGCAAAGTCCAACATAACATTGCAAAGAATATTATGAATAAAGGAGACAACACAGTCTGATATGTCAAATGCCTTACATCAATCATACCCTATCAATCAAGCTCTACTTGTGGATCCACCTGTGTATTCAAACATGCAATTACCTATTCAAAGAATTTAGCTCTCCCCTTAGATGAGACTCTGGAATAGACAACACATAAATCAACATCCATTGCAAGATAATTTGACATACCCTTGATACCCAAACTCATACATGTCTGAAGACAAATTTTAAATCATAGTCATCCTTTAAATGACTCCATTGTTGATCAACGATGAACAAGACTAAAACACACTTGATATCTTAACCTATATGATTTAGGAAGCATAATGGAGACAAATTGATATCCAAAAAACCATACTACAATGTCATTCATGAAAATTTCTACTACAATGATGTCTTTCTCTGAAACCAAAAAGGAAAGTAAGAACACCCTATATGAAGAGAAAAGGAAGAAATATTCATAGAGGGACCACACTTAGAACCTTCTCTAAAAACTCACAGAGAAAGTGTAACCCTTACAAAAGAGAAAAGAGGGATACATATAGAAGAAAGAAACCCTAGAATTTATGTCTAGTTGACATCTATCCTTTTGCAAATATGATTTTCACTTATCCTTTGAGTCTTCATGGTGACCATAGATCTTCATTAAACTTACTGTCTCTTGACCTGCCTTTGAAAAATTGGAGACGATGACATAAATTATTTTATGTGGTGATCAGGTACAATGCCTTGATCAGTAAAAAACTTCATCTTGCACATTAAGGAAAAGTGCCAACCATTGATCCATTTAAAATTGATCTATCCTTAACCTTTTTGTAGCCCTAAAAACTTTACATGTGGCACAAAGGAACAATGCCTTGATGTGCATCTATTGTGCATCTTACCTTTAAGGTTTCAATCCAACTAGATGATCCTCTGAGAGTTGATGACTTGATAACCGATCGCAGATGGGCCCAAGCCCTGACAAATTTCCATGTGTCGACACAATACAATGCCTTGATGAATAAATATCTTAATCTTCATGATCAAGAAAACTCCCACCATTGGTTTTATTTTAAGTTGACCTATCTTAAACCCTTTACCTTTCTACAGACCTGGTCTTGCCATCCACCACGTGTTATCTAGGTGTGTTGCCTTGAACAATAAAGATCTTCATCTCCACGACATGCACAGGAGATACAAAAGGTAATAAAGTATAATGTCGACATTAAAACATAGGAAGATAAAAATAAAAAGATCACCTTCCCAAGACTTTAGGAAAAATTTAAAGGGATGGCCCTGCTCGGACATAACAAATAAAACACATGGGTTAATAAGTTTTAAGTGACCAAAAAGTAACCTCAATTTATAACAAGTCAATGAAGGGTTTAGGGATTCTTTTCTATCGGCTAAAAATTTTAAATTTAGGGCTTAAGGAAATCACAAGAAACATAAGAGTTTTCACCATTTAGACCAAAAAATTTTAAGGATCTTAACTGTGCTAACATAGGCTCTGACTAGGGAAGGTTGAACGCAAGTTCAACACTAGATTGCAGATCTTTAAGAAAAGCAAACCAAGACAAAAAAAATTGTGACCACATAGCAAAAAACACCTAAAGAAGGAAAAAAAAAGGAAACCCTTTACAAATATACATTTCTTTGGCAGATTCATATTATCTTTGCACCTTACTTCCTTGATTTGAAGGACTCAAACCAGAACTGATGGCCCTGTTTCATCAACAAACTTTTGACTTAGCTTGCCTCTATCAAACACAAAACCCTTTATTCTTTGCACTGGAAATAAGCTTAAAATATAGTTGTCGTCTAAATGATTAAATATATTTATGCATTTCAATAGCTTAACATATTTTCATTACCTCTACCTTGATTAAACATCTTTAAATCAGGCCTAATTTAGAAATATTGATGATCATGTTATCAATGCCAATGATGGTTACTGAAAAAATTAGGAGCCCTAGAGCATTTTTTACCTTTACTTAAATTGTCACATGTATCCAAAAAATCCTCCAACTGATAAAAGTCATAATCATTTCCTATCCCACATCTGGAGTCATCAAAATTTACTTTGTCACTGGTTTGCATAACCATAGCGGAGTTCCCTAAAGAACTTGCCTAAAAATTACAAACCCTATGCAAACTAGCATCCTATCTATTGGAGGGAGAGCACCTATCCACACAGTCACTAGGTATCGACATACTCTGAAAAACTAAAATACCATCCTGAAATGGTTCCATAGATGATTCAGAATCTGAGACATATTTACAATCCTCATAATAATCCCAATCAATATTCAAAAACATACTAGAAGCTTCATCCTTTCTTGATTTTGGGAATGCGCTGGTGCTTTCATCATCTGATCTATCATATTTAAGTTTGTTGTGGCCTAGTGAAATAGAAGTATAAGGTGAATCAAAAACACACATGTCAAAATTAGGAAAACCTAACTCATACTCTCTGTCAAAATCAATTTGTGCTAGATATAAGAACTTTGGGCTATCCCCACCTAAATATCTAGGATATTCACAAGTCAAGAAATCAAAAATGTATTCACTATGAAGTGAACCATTGTCATCTCTTTCATCCATTTCTGATATGTAGTCGGGATCCATATTTAAATTTATACCATAATTATTTCCTTGTAGCTCATACATATCATCTTACTTATACAGATAAGGGGCACCTTTGTGATTCAAAACTAAAAAATCATTGGATTCATCATAACCTGATAAAGGAATGCATACCACTTCATCAACGCTTTCAAGATAATTTGAATCATTATAAAAACAACCTACATCTTCATTAATATGATCCTTTTGTTTATCATAGGTATTTGATGTTAACTGGTGAGAATAACAATCAGTTTCACAAGAGAAATCATCCCCTATAGAACCATCAATATAACTTTTATATCCATCACTCTCACCAATCTTATCCTTTACTTCATGATTGTAAGAGACATCATCCCAACTGGACCTATCTCTATTAGTCTAGTTTTCATCATTCTCAGAGACAATATCATTAAGAATAACCTCATGTGCAATCTCAGACTTTAGATTTTCAACATATTCTATCCACTTCCTGGTAGACACAACATATTCTACCCTCACAAATATTGGCCAATAGATTAAATCAAGAAAAAAAAGTTCCACAAATAAAATATCCCAAATAGACCCCTTAGGACAAAGAGGAACAATATACTCCTCTACTACAATAGAAAAACTCATATAAAAAATAAGTGCAGATTCTCCCACGATTGGTCTCAAGTTCATCTTGAGTAACAAAATACCTTGTTCTTGTTCTAAAATTTTGTTGTCTGCAAGAGCCTCTTCAATATCGGGCATAGATCCTCCACATTAAAACATAGTAGAATCTCTAACCTCTATGTCCTCCATTTTTCAACTAATACATGCTCCCACTTGATTTTGCAAAATGCAGTTTTAACCTTTGAAGCATGCAAACCTCTTACCGCACCTTGTTCCTTCTTGTAGTGCTTGAATCACTTGATAAGGAAACAATTTTGTAAATTTTAGACATAAAATACCTAGATGTATTAGAGTAGATGCAAAAATAATTGATCTGAAGTGACCTTCAAATCACCTTTCAAATATGTGGTAGAGTCACCACCTCTTTGTAGAGGACAATTTTGAATCAGGTGAGACTACTTCACCCCATTCTGACCTTCTTCAAAACTAGAAAACTCAACACATCCCACAAATAGGGTTTCATATTGATTCATCCCTCAAATATTATTTATTCATAAGAGCCCAAACATCTACTTGATTATCACTACAATTCCACCTCCTTTCTTTTGTATCCTTTCTTCAATCATGCGCACTAGTGAAAATCAGAGAACTCAGACTCCCCAGTCACCACTTTGTGAGATAGTCTAAATATATCTTTGAGTAACTTGGACTTTAAGAAACTATTGCAATAACAAACCAAACAAACCTTGTCTCACTTTGAATAAGAGAAATACTTCTTTGTTAGCATATGACTCTATAACAACCATGTCACTCTCGAATAGATTTTGACTAAACATAGAACAAGACTCCCTTATCCCCAAATAGTTTATGTGTAGTTGTTGACTCTTGGATTGATTATCTCCATCTGAGTATTGGATTTAATAATTTGTACCAGAGATTCAAATCAGGTTTTATATCTATCCCTAGTAGAGTCACAATTTATCTTAGGTCTTTTTCTTGCACTCTCCTTTCCTAGATGTGATTCTGAGACCAAGGCTATGGGATTGCAAACCTAGGGCACAAACTCAACACCCTCAATAGAAAGCAGACAAGAGAAAGACAACATTCAACAAGGTTCAAAAGACCTCCTTCACTTTGAGCTCCACATCTCTCAGGTGAGCATTACCTAATATGCACACACATGATTCCTTGTGACAAATAATAGCTTGCAGATATGTGACTATGGAATAGTTTTCAAACCTATGGGTACCATGTACCTCAATGTTTCATAAAATATTATGCATTATCCCGTCTACATAGAGTATGTTTGAAAGATAGAACTATCCTACCTCCTATCAACATGAAAGAGAAATGATTTTCAATTATATTTTAAGATTAATGGATCTTTGAAATACCCCATATCTCTCATAGACCAGTGCCTTATCCAATGGGCACCAGAGTCCAACATAAAATTGCAAAGAATATTATGAATAAAGAAGACAACACAGTCTGATATGTCTAATGCCTTACATCAATCATACCCTATTAATCAAGCTCTACTTGTGGATCCACCTATGTATTCAAACATGCAATTACCTACTCAAATAATTTAAATCTCCCCTTAGAAGAGACCATGGAATAGACATTGACATAAATCAGAATTCACTAAAAGACAAGTTGACATACCCTTGATACCCCAACTCATACATGTCTGAAGACAAATTATAAATCACAACGACCCTTTAAATGACTCCATTGCTGATTAACAATGAACAAGACTAAAATATGCTTGATATCTTAACCTATATGATTTAGGAAGCATAATGGAGGCAACTTGATATCCAAACAACCATACTGCAATTTTATTCATGAAACTTGCTACCACAATGATGTCTTTCTCTAAAACAAGAAAGTAAAGTAAGAACACCCTATATGAAGAGAAAAGGCATAAATATTTACAGAGGGACCACACTTGGAACCTGCTCTGAAAACCTGGAGAGAACCCATAACACTTACAAAAGAGAGAAGAGGCATACATATAGAATAAGGAAACCTTCAAATTTATGTCTAATTGACATTTTTCCTTCTGCAAATCTGATTTTCACTTATCCTTCATTCTCCATCGAATGATCTTTCTTCAAAAGATCTGAAAATAGATTTTGTCCTGCATACCTACTCTAGAAACATTAACTCAATCAATGCATGCAAAATTGACAACAATCTGATCAAAACCCTAATAGCACCAGTCAACACAATATAACCATATTCAACAAAATATTATCCATCTGCACCCTATATTTTAATAATTTTAGTTTCAAAAGATGAGATCAAACCACCAACTTCCTCTAAGACCTAGAAAACAACACGATTTCTTAAATATCTGAGAAATAATTTATATCTTCAAATATCCAGCTCTAATGGCTATAGGTAGCATGAATATCCAAATTAAAAGCCCACATTGAGTCCTTATGCAACTTTAAAACATAGCTGGTTATCTTCCTTTAAGTTACCTATGAGGGCGATCTGACCTGCCATATGGGACGTAGGTGTGATGCCTCAAAGAATAGATATCACGCAAATTTTTCATAAGGCTTCACTCCCACTGTCAGATCCTTTAAAAATCATCCATATTTTATCCTTTCTTTACTCCAGCCCCAGGATCATAGGAGGACATGTGTCAGCTAGGTGTAATGCCTCAAATATTAATCTGTGATCATCTTTGAATTGAGGCATTATGCCAACTGTCGAATGAAATAAAATGTGATCACAAATTAACTTAACTTGAGCATCGATCCGGTCCCACTATCTGCAATGTGTCACCATAGTGCATTTCCTCAAAGACTATCTTTCATGTATATTTAGTATGAGGTAAAGAGCCAACCACAGGATGAAGATTGATTTGACCACCCTTTAATCATCCCTGTCTTTTCAAATACAGGTCCCACTAACATCCACATGGTACAATATAAATGGCCTTGAAAAATCATTGTTATCCTTTGACCAGTGCTGACCGGGCTGGACATGCGTCAAGCAAGCACGATGCCTTGATCACTAATCTCCTTGTATCTCTACATTAAGGCTTTGTGCCAGCCGTAAGATGAAATCTAACTTAACGGCTCCTTAATTTCATTACCCTATCACTAATAGGCGCAATGCCTCAAAGATTAATTTGACTACATCTTTAGCATAAGGCTTTACACCATCTGCTGGATCAAAACTAACCTATCTGCATATTATCTTTACCCTGGGTCACCAAACTGCAGGTTATCCAACCCAGAAGGACACATGTTGATCAATCATAATGCTTTTGAAAAATTGGAGATGATGACATCAACGATTCTATGTGGCGATCAAGCATGATGCCTTGATCAATAAACAACTTCATCTTGCGCATTAAGGTAAAATTCCAATCGTTGATCCATTTAAAACTGATATGTCCTTTACCTGTCTGTATCCCTAGAAACTTTACATGTTTCACAAAGGTTCAAGGCCTTGATAAGTATCTATCATGCATCTTACCTCTAAGGCTTCATGCTAACCACAAGATCCTCTAAGAGTTGACCACTTAATAATTGACCATAGACGAGCCCAAGACCTGATAGATTTCCATGTGTTGACACATCACAATGCCTTGATGAATAAAGATCTTCATCTTTATGATCAAGGAAAATTTCTCACCATTGATTTTCTTTGAAGTTGACTTGTCTTTAACCCTTTACCTTTGCGCAGACCTGGTCCCACCATCCACCATGCATTAGCTAAGCACGTTGCCTTGAACAATAAGGATCTTCAATATCTCCATGATGAAGGGATAGTGCATGCCTTTGGATTAAACAAGACATGGATGGGAGATGTAGAAGGTAATAAAGTATAACATGGACATTAGAACTTATGAAGATAAAACTAAAAAGATCACCCCGCTAAGACTTTAGGAAAATTTAAAAGGGACGGCCCTGCTTGGACATAAAAAATAAAACACACGGGTTAATAAGTTTAAGTGACCAAAAAGTAACCTCAATTTATAACAAGTCCATGAAGGGTTAGGGCTTCATTTCCAATGGTTAGAAATTTGAAATTTAGGGCTTAAGGAAATGGCAAGAAATAGCAAGGTTTTAACCATTTAGACAAGGAATTCTTCCAGATTTTAATAGTGCTAACACACTACATAAATTACATGGATATAGACAGTCCACTAATGAGTCATCCCACTACAAGTGAATGGGTGATCAATCCACAACCCGCATGACTCATGAGCTAACCAATGAAGTATGCAAATTCATCAACAAATTAGTAATGTGCAATAGAGATATGAGAGAGAAGAATCCAAAATCCAGTAGAACATATGACTCAAACACCAAATTAACATTTGATTTAATTTGACAATCATGTCTACACTTATGTACCATAATCATGGAACCATCAAGGAGATAAGAAACTAAAAAAAATTAAGAGAAACTATAAAAAATGAAATATGCTTCCGCTTCATTGAGATGTATAGGGAAAGGATAGCTTAATAGTAAATGATTTTATTCCATCTTTGAAAATATTATGGAGATGGGCTATATAATAATATATTCTAAGGATTATGAGTGTTAAAAAAATATATTGCCTGTAAAATATATGAGAAATCCAACAAATTTCTAGAAGGATTTCAAGAACATCATCCTCACTATGAGGAAAAAATAAGATTGATCAAGTTGATAAATATCAACAGAAAGAACTGCATACCAATCATTCGATGGAGAAAAACTGCATGGGTCCAAACAAAAAAATAAGGTAACTATGAATCAGGTACAAGTGAAGGGTCTTCCATTAGTGATTCTGGTGAGGAAAAGGACAAGGATGAGTATGCCCATGAAGCCAAGGAAAAATTTCACGACCCTAAAGTCAAGGATAAAGAGGTAGATGTGGGTGGTTAGAAGGTCCTCATTCTGGTTAATTATGCTAGCTCTGAAGAACATGATATTCCTATTTCCTTGAAGCTTGAAGTGGTCATGGAGGTGCAGTTGGATAGGAAGGAGGATAATGAGATTCCTATTCTGGAGATTGATGAGAAGGGTAATTACCCTTCTATCTCTAGGAACATTATCTTTGTGAGAATGGTTGACATGCAAGAAAGGAATGTTCAACTCCTTCAAGAGGATATGGATGATAAGATTGATCCCCCTTTTGGTATTCTTAAAATGGTGAAGGTGATGTCGATGTATTCATTTTTTCTTATGAAATGGGTTTTAAAAGAAATTAAAAGCCTCAATCTTATTTCTGATCCCTCTCTACCAAAGTTGATCTTCTTTAGAGGAACTTGGATTCTGGTTCGGTGGGGATGGATGTTCGAAAGGATAAAGAGGATGAGAAAAACATAAAGGATATGCGGGACAAAATGGACATCTTGGAGAACACTCTTAAGAAGCACATGATGGATAATAACCTTTTTATGGGTTCTATGATTGACTGCTTCAGTACCATCTAGTCTGAGCTAGATGTTGGGTCTCCAACTGTGAAACTCAAGGATGAAAAAGATGAAGAGGGTGATGCTGGCCTAGGCAAGCATACATGGTCTACTAAAAAGAAGAAGATCCAAGACAGGATGTTGGAACTCTCATATTTTAATGCGATAATCAAGAAGGTGTCTGAGGCTAAGAAGGAGGCAGAGGAACTCTTATGGAAATTTCCTAAGTCTTTCTATTCCCCTATTTCTGTGTTTGTTTAGTTTTAGGTTTTCAGTCGCTGGGTATTTTGTTGGTTTCTCATTTTTCATGCTGGTCCTGGGTTTTGTGGGCTGGTTTCTAGTCTTGTTTTAGTTTAGTGGGCTTAATGTTTATTCTTTTTTTGAAAGTCTTGTAAGGGGTTTTGGGTCCCCCTAAAACCTCTTTTTACCATCAATCAAAAATTGAAGGGTCTTCCATAGTTAACTTTGAAAATAGAGCATCCTACACTACTTACAAAAAAAAGCAACAAATTGCATACAAATAGATGGTATAAAACTATACTAAAATTGATAGAAATTCATGTTAATCAATAATAGTACTCATGAAGGCAATGTTGTAAGATGACTCATAATACTTGAACAAACTATAATTTAGCATCACCAAGGAATTTGTATGCATTGGATCAATCAAATAGAAAAAAAAATTCTTCTAAAAATTGATATTATTTCAAAGACTTTAATAATAATTTATTTGGAAAAATTACAATCTTGGAGTAATGAAAATAGTTATCTTTGCTAAAATGAGATTGGAATTTATTCCTTTAAAAATTACACCTTTTGATAAAACAAGATTGAGTTTTTAGGGGGTAATAAACTCCTTTTAATTTAAACAAATTGAAAGTATATAAGAATAAATAGTCCTTTAATTAAAACTTTAATAATCTAGAGGAACTTTTAAATAAAGAATGAAAAAAAATGTGAGAAAATATTAAACAAAAAATTTAGGAAAGTATAAATTCTTTTTAAACATACAAAGTTTTAAATGAAAAAAAACTTAAATTTTTAATTTAATACCATATAAGAAAATATTATTTAATTTAAAAAAGACTAGAGAGAATAGAGAAATGGATAAACTAAAAGTCTTGAAAGATTTCTAAAGATAGATAGAATTAAAAAAAAACTTACTAAAACTAAAACAACGAGGCATACTAAATTTAGGTACAAATATAGCACGATGAAATCTCAAACAACCATGTTTTAATACCACAACCAAACTGAATGAAAAGAAAAAGAAAACACAATATTGATAACAAATAGCTACAAAGGCTTTGAGAAAGAAGACATTTAGATAAAAATAAGAGAAAATGACAAAGGGTATATGCAATGCCGAAATCAAATGGTGAAAATGTATAAGGAATTAAGATGTCTGTCAAAAACGATAAATTTGGAAGAGAAAAGTTAGAAAAATAGTGAGAGAAATACATAGATTACTGACTTGAAGATTACAAAGAGGCACAAAGAAAAATGAATTGAAAAGACAGTGAAAAAATAACTGTGTTGATTTGCGAGTGAAAAGAGTAGGAGAAGCAATATAGTTACATGTAAAGAGAATGAGCAGATAGAAATGGAATATAAAGAAAAAAAATTGAAAATAGATAAAATAGAAGATAAAAAGAAAAGTTAAAAATAAAATTTAAAGACAAATTTATGAAAATTCAAACTCTTTTTTTTCAAAGAAAATAATGAAAATACAAAAAAAATAAAAACTAAAGAAAAAAAAAAAATTGAAAATATTAATTTTAAGGTTTTTATAATTAAAAATGTAACTTTTCATAAATCTCAAAAATTGTGTCTTCCAAGAGAATTTTAAAAAGGAATAAATTTGATTCTTAGAATTTTTTTTTTTAAACAAATCTTGGTGGTAGTTTTTAAAACTTCTATTGATGCGCAAATTTTTTAACACATGCAAAATATAAGGTAACCTGGAATGATACAAAAAAATGCAGTAGCAAGAAATGAGATCTATTTCATACTTTAAAAGTCTTTAATAACTAGCGTAGTCACCATAAAAAGGAAAAGGTGAAAAGAATGTCAAAGATAATATTCTGCCTGGGCAAAGATAAGGTAAAATACATAATGATTGGGATAGAAAAGATTATATGAATACAATGGAGGGAGGCCAAAAAGGAAAAGGCACCTCAAACAGTGATACTTATTATTATTATTATATAGATTAGAAGATGATGCCAATAAGAGCATTTTTTCCTGCAGACATTACTTATATGCTGACGGAGAGGCCAACATTACAAGGAGGTATGCAGAGAGTAAACTATCCTAGTAGAGAGGTAATAATAGCAAAGAATCAAGTGGTAAGAGGAGTTAAATACATAAATATGAAGAGAGATTAAAATCCAAATAAAGATAAGGATGAGACTTTCTATATGTTAAAAAATTAGTTACTTTTTTTGGAATATTTGATCGAAGGATTCTTCCTTCCTCCTTAAACAAATTCCAATGAAATGATAAAAAGCACATAATTCTTGTCATTACAAGCTACTAGGAGGGAACAATGGATAATATAGTATATTATTATATTATACTGCTATGACTAGAAAAAGACTAGGAATAGTATATTCCACATGCCTTTGCCAAGACTTATTGTATTTAGTGAGAGTAGACAAATGAAAGTAGAATACAATAAAAAATGGTTTGAATAAGAAGAGTTTGAAATGAGGCTGAAACATGCGGGAGAGAAATGGCAACATGGGGGAAAGAAAAAATGGGTGGGGGAGCAGAAATGTAAGGGCAAAATTAGTATAAATGTAGATCGGAGGCAAGACAGAGAACATTATAATATGCAAACTACAATTAGAAGACAAGATGCTAAATTCAAACAAGGAGTGGGAGAGTGGTTAGAGAAATGAAGAGAGCTATGAAGTGCGCATGAAATGAAGTTCTATCCACATATTGTTTGGTAGTTTTTTCGGGAGAACAAATGCGCTTGAAGGACAATGAAAAGAGCAAGGAGCATAAATGATAATCATAGATCATTTTTATTAGAAAAAAAGAGATATATATATATAATAAAAAATAGATATATAGAGAATTTTTGAAGAATATTAGTCTTCAATTAAAAACAATATTATTTTGTAGATGAAACTTATTAAATATGGATTTCTATTATCTTGCAAGTAATCATGAGATATCAATTAAGTCTAATCTTGGAAAGCAAACTCAAATATAACTCGCAGATGAAAACTATAAAATAATGATTTATATTAAAATGGAAGATAATCAGAGGTTAAAATAAGCCTACAAGTGAAACTAAACCTGTAAATAACTATGAGAGAAGAAAAAATTGAACCTTACAGTTTCTCGACTGAGGTTAAGAGTTTTTTTTATAAAAAAAATTAAAATAAAAGAAGTAAACTCTGTAGAGGCAATCCTTCCAAAGAGAGTTAGAAATTTTTTAGGAAAAACTAACAAACACAAAGAGTCAGAGTAAGAACTTATGCCTCTCTCCTAAAAAAATGTTCCCTAAACAAGTGAGCTCCACAGATTGGTAACGTTCACCAACTTTCACTCAGACAATGATTAGTAACCCAAGCTCTAATAACATGAAAGGAAAAGTAACAAGAACAAGGAAATAAATAATAATCCAAGAGAGTTATTATATGAGAATATTTGTTATGATGAGAAATGCAAAAATAGGAGCATACACCAAAACAACCAAGAAAAGGAGACAAGAAGTTTTGAAAGGGGAAAAGTAAAGATAAATCCAGGTTGTGATATTATAAATGAGGAAAAATGTGTGTGTGTGTGTGTGTGTGTGTGTGTGAGAGAGAGAGAGAGAGAGAGAGAGAGAGAGTCATTACAATACCAGCCTAGAAATGAGATAGGATCATCTCTTAAATAGAGATGAGGAGATGATCTTCTAAGTAAGTCACCAATCTATGAATTCCAACATCCATAATATGTGTGTGCAAAGTTTCAACATCCTCTTAAGGAGGATAAGCTAATTTCCTTAATAAAGGAATTATAAAAAATGACATGTCCTCCCACTTGGAATAGAGGATAAAATACATGTAGCGATTCCATAGGAAACTCCTAATTAAATAAATATAGGATACCTTGGTTTATCCTAAATAAATAAATAAATAAAACAAAGAAAGGATTAAATATCCTAACAAATACTTATACCTTTTTTGGGTACAAAAGAAACATTTATTTCTATGTATTTTATGGTTGTAGAATAAAAGTATTATATACTTGCATTTTCTTGGTGCAAAATAGATTACTATTGTGTTAATACTATGGGTGAAAAAGGGAACAACTATGTTCATGCATGTTTTGATTATAAATGGAAATAGTTGGGTATGAATTTTCTTTGCACAAAATAAGAGGGTCATCAAATGAATTTTGAGTGTTTAGAGAGAAGATTTCCTTTCATGTGTGTGCCCATGCTGATAAAAGAGATTGAATTGGGATACTAAGGTGTTCTTCTTGTTTTTAGGAGTAGTGTATTAATTATATGTATGTATTAAAATTTTATATTTTTGTCCTTTGAAAAGGTTGTGTGTATATAAAAGATTTTCTTTGGATAATAATATATATTTTGTGATGAAAGAGATTTGGGAATCCTTTGATGGATATCACAAGAATATGACATGTTTTATAAAAACTTGAAAGTAAAATTATAAATTATGATTCTTATTTGATATTTTTGTTAGTCTATGTATCTTGGATGGGTTAGAAAGTTAATATACTAGTTTTTGGTGCATTTTACCAACTGAATTTCTTCTCATTCTTTGTTAAAAAATAGTACTCAATTTGATATTCTTATGTGTGTTAGGAATTTGAGTAGTATTATATCCTTGAAGGAAAAACTGAGGCGTGTTCATGAAAAAATTGATACATTACAAGAAAAATGGAGGAACGGTAAAGAAACTATCATCCAACTAAATAAATAAATGAAGGAAATAATGATGTCAATTGACATTTTGGAAAAAAGTCAATAGACCAAATCAAATTACTGTAATAAACTTGAAGAAGAGGTTTTCTTGTTAAACAAGGAAAAGGTAGCCAAAGAACTAAGTATAGACCACTTCACACTTGAAGAAGAACTTGTGGCAGTCTAAAAATATTTGAAACTTAGGATGGTATAGAGTGAGAAAAATGCATTCTTTGTACCGGCCCCGCTTTGACTCTCTCACTCGCCAACAAAAAACCACCAAACCGACGCACGAAACTCTTCTCTACAACAAAACAGGTGAAAGGCGAAGGAAAATAAAGTGACAGACGAGAATAGAAAATATGTTGAATTATCACCCACAAAGCACTATCAATACCAATCAAAAGACATGATAAATGCATGGCATTGAGTGCCACTAAACACCCGCGGCCATCTGGTGACACGTCATGAATCGAACGACGCATGACAGTGTCGACGATAATGTTAGCAATGAAAAAACCTGACATGGTTGACAACTCTCCTGTGACAAAAGCCCAAACGGATGCCTATTGGCGTAAATATGCTTATCTTATTGAGTTGATTTAGTCATTTTCATGCAATGTCCTAAACCATTGATTAATATGCTTATCTTATTATTTTATCAAGTATAATTTTATTTAATATAAAATTATATAATTATAATTATAATAATTTAAATAATTTTCATTTTTAAATTGAGTTATACACATTATCAAAAAAAATTGTAATTAATTATTTTGACTATTTTTACTTGTCATTTTAATTTAGGTCATATAAAGTGAAATAAAAAAAACATGTAGAACTATTAAATTATTCAAAATATTTAAATTGGTTTGTCTAAATTATTACATATGAATTATTTTACTTTAATATTTTATTTAAAATTATTAATAAAATAATTTACACTTTATTCAAATAAATTTAAATAATTTTTTAGAAATAAAATTATTGTAATAAGAAATGAATTCACATGATTTTTTTTACATAAAGTATAATTAATATATAATAAAATTTAAAATCTCTCTCTCTCTCTCTCTCTCTCTCTCTCTCTCTCTCTCTCTCTCTCTCTCTCTCTCTCTC
>MU223153.1:51874-90757 GCA_018584345.1 Thuja plicata
ATTTAGATGTAATTATAATGTAAAAATATTGTTATGTTCTTTTTATATTATAATATTTAGTTAGTGCAAATTGGTATATAAATATTTATTACAAAGAAAAAATAATTATTAGAATATTAATGGAAGACACCCATTAATGAATCTCAATCATTGTTTCACATCTAATAATTGAGCAGATTTAAAAATCAATTTATCAAAGAGACAATAATGAATAATTAAGAGAAGGATGAGCTCTGCTCTACGAAAATCGCCAGATTCTGCAACCACGACCCCCAAGGAAATTCCATCATGCTCTGCTGGATGCATTGGACTCGACGTCACTCTGCCCAAGCTCGCCACGGCTGCCAGGTGTGATTTTTCCTTTACTTCTTCTTGTAACTTGCCTTCGTCTGCATTGCCTCCCTGTCCTTCGTTAGGCTCTGTACCCTCGACATTTAACTCTCCATTAATGGAAACCCTAGCCTCTGACATGCCCGCTTTAAAATCATCTCCCAAACCTAAACCTTCATAGTCTAATAAGCCAAAAACCTTCTCGAAAGCCGTCGCCCTACCATCGTTTCCCCCAGCGCCAGATTCAACCCTTCAAATGAAGCCGAAGAACCTGGTAAGCAATCTGGCCCTGCCTTGCAATCCCTCACCATTTCTCCAAATTCGAATATGTTGGTTGAAATTAGAAATGAAAAAACTAGATTAAAGAACTCTGCAATTTTTTTTGCGGCGGTAGAAGTAGATAAATGCCCTCCTCGCAAATTCCTGGATGATTGGTTCCATAACTATTGGAACCTCAAACTCGGCCTCCACATCTCTTTCTAGACAAATATAGAAGGGTTTGTTTGTTATTTTCTTTAACAACCTTGAATCACAAGCTATGGTTCTCAAAAGGCAATATTGGTTTGTAGGGAATACTTCCTTTCGTGCCCTAGCTTGGACTCCAGAAGCTATCCATGAAGAAGTCTTAGCCCTCTTAGCCCCAAGGTGGATTTTGGTTAAAAGTATCCCTCTATTTCTATGGCATTTTCTTCCCCATATTGTAGAACCAATTGGTAAACTTATCAGGATGGATGATATTGTTCGTTTGGTTCCGCATATGGATGCCCGTGTGCTGATTTCATTTTACCTAGGTAGAGAAATTCCTAATGATTTAGTTATTAATGTTGAAGGGGAATCATTTTCCTGCCCTATAGAGATACTAGGTGGGCTTAATGCTTGTTTCGTTTGCAGAAAGGAGGGTTACCTGCATAAGGATTGTCCTATCATTCAGAAAAATCTCATTCCAAATAGAAATGTTGATCGCAATCCAACCACCAGCATGTTGATTCCTAGCAATGTTAAATATGGTAGCCTCTCGACCCCTCTAACCTCCCCTGTAGTTGAGCCCTCTGTCTCCAAGCCTTCTTTTTCCCCTCCTTTCCCGTCCCCTCCTCCCAACCCAAATTTTGAGCCTTCAGACGGCTTCCTGTTTGTCTCAAAGAAAAGGAAGAAATGAACTAGGAAACCCTTTTCGCCCTCTGATGGTTGTTCCCAAGTGTTGACTCCTCTTCACCAGACGCCCATTTCTACCTTTCCAGCAATTGCATCTTCATCGTTACCAGCCAGTGTTGTAAATGACATTGTGGAAGCCATCCCGAAGCCCTTCAAAGAATTCTCTAATGAATTCATCATCGAGGTCAGCCCAGCTAGCTTTAATAACAATCTGAATACTATCTGCTCACCTAACCCATTCATGGAACTTGACTCTGCATCGTGCAGATACTCTTAGATGATGATCACGACCCCATTGATGACGTCCCATCCTCTAAACGTAGGGGTAGGCCATGAGGTTCCAAGAATAAGACTTCCTCAGCCAAAAAGAATGATGGGATTCCCATCTCAGCCATGGTGCCATATGACATCTCCACAGGGAGTAAAGGTGCTTCCCCGCCTAAAATTTACTCATGAATTTTACATCCTGAAACATCGGAGGACTTGAATCCCCTGATAGAAAACATATCATTAAGTGTTTCCTTGAACCTAGTCATTCTATGGATTTCCTTTTCCTGCAAGAAATTAAAGCGGCTGGCTTCACTCTTGAGACCAACCTTAATTTCATCTGGAAAGATGCGATTAAATTCTGTACTCAACACCCTAAGGGTAGAGGTGGCATTGCTATACTTATTCACCCTAAGTGGGAGAAAGTTGTCATGGATAGTGTTATTTCCCCCTGTAACAGAGCTCTGTGGATTAGTTTTAATTACAATAATGAGAATTTTGGCATATGTTCTGTCTATGCCTCCAATGACAACACCGAAAGATCTCGGCTATGGGATTGGCTGAACTTTCTGCTTGACATACCATGGGTCATTGGAGGCGACTTCAACATGATTGAGTGCCAAGAGGATAAGATGGGTGGTCTTCTCTTCAGCTGGAAAGCTAATGAGATGCCCTCCTAGGTTAAACTTAAGCAGAATAAAAATCTTTTCGACCCTCTGACCGGGTCTAAGAACTCCAACCAGGGTTTATGGCATACTTGGTGTAATTTTCAAAAAGGGCAAGCCCATATTTACTCGAGACTCGATAGATTTTATGTCAACAAAAATTACTTCTCGATGCTTCTAGATGACATTGGGAATTTTGTTAAGACTTCTCCCACTACTCTGTCTGATCATCACCCGATCTCTTTTCATGTTAAGCCTATCAGCTCCGCATTGCATACCATCGCCCCCACATCAAAATTTTTCCTTAACACTTCTCTGCTTCAGGACGAAGACATCCTTGTGGCCATTAACCTCATTCGTAACATCAACAAGTTTCATCTCCCCATTAACTCCCACCGGGAACTCTGGAACAAAAACATTGTTGCATGGCAAACACTGTTGAAGAATCTTGGTCAAAAAAGGGCAAAGGACTCTAGGTACACCGAGAAGCTCCTCTCTAAGAAGCTCCTGGAAACTGAAAATAGAGTGCAAAACAATCCTTGGGATAATTCACTTGTTACTAAGCTGTCGAGTATCAGAGATTCTCTTAGACAGCATCAGCAAACCAAGATCAGAGGGGCACAAATTTGTTCTCGGGCTCACTGGCTGATTGCTGGAGACAAGGGATCCAAGTTCTTCTTTAATCTTATAAAAAATAAACAGGCTAATGAATCTATAGATAGAATCATCTCTAAGGATAAAGAAATTACTGACATCGCTGGAATCAAACATGCTTTCGCCACTTTCTACAAGAACTTATTCACATCCGAGGACACTGAGGAGGCTAACACGGTTAGGGAACAATGTTTGCCTCTAATCCCCAATAAAATTTCCAGTTCTGATGCCTCTCTACTTAGTAAATAAATTTTGATTGAGGAAATTAAGAATGCGATTAATAGTATGAAAGAGGATAAATCCCTAGGGCCCGATGGGCTTCCTGTGGAGTTTTACAAAGTCAATAGTGAATGGATATCCAAGGACCTGCATGATGTTTACTCGAAAGCCCTCAAAACTGGTCCACTGGGAAGAGATATCAATTGTGGTATTATTAAACTTCTCCCTAAAGATGGGGATAAGGCCTTACTTATAAATTGGCACCCCATCACTCTCCTTAATGTTTCCTATAAAATTCTTGCAAAAATTTTGGCCATCAAAATTGAGAAGATTCTCCCTAAATTTGTCTGCCTGACTCAGACTGGCTTTATAAAAGGAAGATATATTTTGGAAAATCTTGTTACTAGCTGGGAAGCCCTGAATTGGGCTAAAAATTCCAATTAAAACGCTGCCATGTTCTTCCTAGACTTTGAAAAAGCTTACGACAGGGTTGAATGGAAATTCATTACCAGTATGCTTCAAGCTTTTGGATTCCCAAGCATATTTTGTAAAACTGTTAATGTTCTTCTTACTGATGCATGTGCTCAAATTGATGTTAACGACTCTCTTTTAGAGGCTTTTGCCCTCTCTTGCTCCATTAGACAAGGTTGCCCGTTAGCCCCCTCTCTTTTTTCTATAGCTGCTGATGCTCTGTGTTATATTCTTAGAGATGATAAGCTCTCTCGGCCTGTGATTGGCATCTCCTTGCCTAATGGGGAGGAGCTGATTAACTGTCAATTTGCTAATGATACAACCATGTTCCATGAATCCTCAGCTAGTAACTTTGAAGCTATGCTTGAAAAAATCAAGATCTTCTGTACCATATTTGGAGCTTATCTTTCTTAGTCTAAATCCATATGTCTTGGGTGGGAGGATCAACCCCCTAATTGGTTTAATAAATTTAGCTTTCAATGGGGAGGACCTCATACTGTTGTCAGATATTTGGGTATTCATTTTTTGGTTGATCCTTCTACCAAAGACATGTGGCTTTGGATCAAAGGAAAAATTTCAAAAAAGTTAAACAAGTGGCACAATAGATCACTGTCCTTGGCTGGTACAGTTCAAGTTTGTCAAAAAATATTATCCTCTTATAATATCTACTATGCTTTTGCCTGGTTGTTTAGTGATTACCAAATCCTTGAAATCCAAAAAGAAATTAGAAAGTATCTTTGGTCTGATGATAAAGGCAATCGAAAGACCCATGCTGTTAGGTGGGATTGGTGTCATACTGATAAACTGTTGGGTGGTATGGGGTTAAAGGACCTTAAAACCATGGGGATTTCTTTGGCCACCAAGTGGATCTTTCACTCTCTATCTAGGGATGATCCTTGGAAAGTGCTTAGTAGAAGCAACATTGAAAGGGGGCATCCTAAGAATGCTAAGGAATGGAAGTGCCTCCCTTTCTCTGACTTGATCTTAGGAACCTTTCCGGTGGTGGTTAAGGGCTCGGTCATCTTCAAGTCCATTTGGAAGGCCTGGAGTAGTGTCAAAAGGTTTGTTTCTAATAAGAATTTGCATGATGATAATCAGGTATATGGTGAGAGGTCCATTTGGTGGAACCTACATCACGCTAGAAAACCTCTTGTCTGGACTCAAGGCTGCTCTTCTAAACTTTGGCACAAGATGGAGATTTCCCAGTTCATTGATCTATTTGAAGATGATAGGTTAATTAGTTGGGAAATGCTTAAGTCTAGATTCAACATCCCCTCTTCCTAGAAAAAGACCTATAACATGATTGAATGTGCTTGTAAGAATCTGCCTACCCACTGCCATATTGACTTGGACAAACTTCTAAAAGTCAAATGGCCTGATGGCTCTAAACCAAATAAACTTAAAGCCAAGAACATCTATAGAGTGATTAGCCAAAACAATTCTACCCTTGATCATATCAATAAAATCTGGTACTCTAACCTTGATCCCTCGGATTGGAAGAAGATTTTTAGTGAATATTGGAAGTCCCCTATTGAACCTAAGCTCAAATACTTTAAGTGGCTGTTAATTTTGGACAGACTCCATATTCGCCATGACTTCTCCTCTGTACAAAACTGTATCTTTTGTGGCTCCCGTGAAACTAGTAAACACATCTTCCTCGACTGCAGATTTGCCAAAGCAATTTGGCGTATGTTTGGTCTCTTCATTCCTTATGATGTTAATATATTTGAAAAATTTTTTGGTCACATTATTGGGTTTAACAAAGAGCTTAATTTGTTCTGGCAGATTTTATCTTCTAATGTTCTGTGGTAGCTCTAGAAGTGTAGGAATGAGGAGAGATTTCAAGGTAGTACCAGGGTGCTTACTGAGCCTTTCATAAGCCTCACTTATTTCAAATTTTTTTTGCAGATTCAAGTGACTATGAGAATTGAGAAGGACAAATTCACATATGAGGTAAAGGATGTGCATGCCTGGAGGAAGCACATTGACACCCTGCACTTGTTTGAAAGAACCATTAAGGAGTTCAACAAGGAACTAAAGAAGAACAACAAGCTTGCCTCGGACAATATGATCCTTCTCTTGCACCAGATCCAAAAGAAGAAAAATATCATGTGGATGGAGGGTAACAAGGGCTGGACTGCCTGGGTTGATGAATATAACAATATCCTAGATTAGGCTCTACTTCTATTTTTGTTTTGTTATCCATAACTACTGATGTAACTTGATACTCTCGTGCGAGGCCTTGCCTCTGTATTTTTTGCCTTACTCTGTGAACTTCTTCGATATGTAATTCTCTTTTTGATTACCTTATACTTAATACAAAATAATAATAATAATAATAATAATTATTATTATTATTAATTAGTTTGAATTTTATAATTTATTTGGCTAAAATTTATTAATTCAATGAACATGCTAGATTTGGTAGTTCTAAAATAATTAATTTAGTAATAGTTTATAATAGTTATTCCACAAATTTGCATCAAAAAAACTAATATGAAGCAAGCCTCCGAAAAAAGGGGTCCTATAAGATGAAATCAAACCCAATCATAATTGAGATAACTAATTTATATAATATATTTAACGAGTAAAAAAATATTTAAACTTTAGAAATATTTGAACGAGAAAAAAATAGTCTCTTGTGATTGGTTGATTGGTGCCAGTAGTTATTATAATTTTATCTTTAATTTTGATATTATTATAATATTAAGTATATTTTAATTAATAGTTATTTAATAAAAATAATTAGAATGTTAAAATGTTGTTATGGTATTTTTATATTATAATGTTTAGTTAGTGCAAATTTGGAATACTGTATATAAATATTTATTTATAGAGGAAAACTAATTATTAATTAGTTTTAATTTTATAGTTTATTTGGTTAAAAATTTATTTGTTGAGATTTGGTATTTCTAAATCATTTTCAAAAATTAATTTAAAACTACATTGAATAGTTTGTAATAGTTATTCCACAAATCTTCTGCACTAGCCACAAAAGGGGTCCTATAAAACCAAATCAAATGAACCAATCACAATTGAGATAAGTAATTAATATAATATATATTTTTTAGTAAATAAATATTTAAACTTTAGAAATATTTGAATGAGGAAAAATGGTGGGTTATGATTGGTTGATTGGTGCAAAACTAATTGACTAATTGTGCACAAGTGAATGCAATAGTATATGCCTACGGCAAGTACAATAATGAATTAAAAATGTAGTTTTCAGATATCTACCACATAGTCAAATCAAATCTAATTATATTTTATTACTTAAACTTGAAATTAATCAAAAAAATATCAATTTACATCTTAAAAGTAGAGTTATAAATAATAATAAAAAAAAAACAAGTGCCACGTAGTGGCCTCACTTGCCGTAAATAGTTATAATTATATATGTAAATTTAATTTTAATTTTATTATAAAAATTATATATATTTAATTAATAGTTATTTAATAAAAGTAAAACTATTATAGATTAAAAATTAAATAAAAAACCTTCTATAAAATTTATTAAATTATGTTTGCATATACTATAATTCATTTGTATAGTTGTAATTGTAAAAATTTAAAATATAGTTATAAATTATAAATGTAAAGTAGAATTTAAATAATAATATATAAAGAGATAATGAAATATTAAAATTATATAATATAGATATACCACTTTTATATTATATATTAGAAATCGTAATAATTATTTATAGCATATATATATTAAAAATATTATATAGTAAATTTTTTAGAATAACTAATAATTATATATTATAAATAATTGAATTTTTTATGAAAATAACATGTTTAGATTATAAAATATAAAATATGATATTTCATAAATATACTATATTGTAAATTAAAAGGCCAATTTCAAAATAAATTAAATGATATATAAATTATATATTACAAAACTATGTTAAAAACTATATATAAAAAATAAATTTGGAAGCCTCCGAAAAAGGGGTCCTATAAGACCAAATCAATTGAACCAATCATAATTGAAAAAACTAATTTATAGAATATATTTAATTCATAAATAAATATTTAAACTTTACAAATAGTTGAACTAGAAAAAAATAGTAATTTATGATTGGTTCATTGATGTAAAACTAATTCATTATTGGTGCACAACCGAATGCAATAGTATATTGCCTACGACAAGTATAATAATATAATTCATTTAATTTTGATGATTTTGGAATTGTTTTAAGAATGTTGTCTTTCTTGAATGAATATATAATCTTAATAAAAAGTTAAATAAAATACAATAATCTTTTTTTAGTTTATAGATGAATATCTAAAATTTGCAGTAACTCATTAATAATACACATATGAACCTAATTATTTTATAGCATCTTCCTTAGATGATGCTAAAATTGTAATAAAAAGTAGAAAATTTTAAACTAGAGTTTTTGTTTATTTTTCTTCAAATTGTAGATTCCTATATAGAATATTCTCTCAGATTTCCCTTCATGAAAGCATTAAAATTTGTAATATTACATTAAAAATAATAATATTGGATTGACAAAACATGTAAAGGAGAAAATTAATTATGATAATAATAATTTCAAGTTGTTTGATTCATTATGAGATCAATGATGGAGAAAATTGAATCTTTTAAACAATTTCAAGATTTTTGGGAGATAGCTATAAAATAAATTTTGAAAATTAAAAAAAAAAATCTTTTATTTATTCTTAGGCATTTAAAGTGGAATAATTTAATATTACTTTTAATAATTAAATTCCAATGAAAAGGAACACGAAATAGGAAATAGGAAATAGAACTTAAGAAAGTGGGTTAAAACCTAGAAGAAAATAGATGAGGACTTGGAAAAAAAATTAAAATTTAGAATAAAATCAAGACATAATAAAAAAAGTAAGCAAAATATAATAAAAATATATAATCTTTTAATAATTAATTTTATTATTTATTTAAAATACCATACTTATTATCTATTGTATAAAAGACAATGTTTGAGTCTCCATTTCTTCCTAGCTTTCATTATAAAACATCTGTATGCATTGTCATAGTGCTTTAAATTTACGTAACTTTGGTATATTGAAAGTTAGAGTTCGCTGCTTTGAATAAAAGTAAATAGATTTTGAAAATGCAGAAAATGACAAGGCGGAGATAGCAGAAGTTTTAAATGTTAATGACCATTCGAATTTCGAAAGACTTGGCCTCTCACAAGATAGGAGGCTTGATGTCGGGTCGTAGCTTCTGGCATAACACAGTCGGCAAGATTCTTAGCTTTTAAAGTCGGGTCATTGCTTCTTAGCTTCCTTCCTACCTACGTAACAGGCGGAGCTCTCTATATAAATGACAAACCCCTCCTTTGTATCTTCATTCGATCTTTGCTGCATACGATAAAGATACACCATATAATGGCACGAGTATCAGATTTTGTGCTTCTTCGTGTGGCCGGACTGGCCATATCCCTTTACATGCAAGGTAAGTTGTCTTAGTAACATTATACCTTTTGTAGGTAGTTGAATCGAATAGGTCGTTCCAAGGCTAACAATAATAATATGTGGATGTCTTATTGCAGAGGCGGGAGCAGTTAAGTTTGATATACGAAACCAGTGCGGTTACACAGTCTGGGCTGCGGGATTACCCAGAGGAGGGCAGCGGCTGGACCAGAGCCAGACATGGACCGTTAATTTGGCGGCGGGCACACAGTCGGCAAGATTCTGGGGCCGAACCGGCTGCTCTTTCGATGCGAGCGGGCAAGGAAGCTGTCAAACCGGTGACTGCGGCGGCCAACTGAGCTGCACACTCTCCGGAGCTGTTCCCGCAACGCTGGCCGAGTACACCCAGACCGACCAGGACTACTACGACGTGTCCCTGGTGGACGGCTTCAACGTTCCTCTTTCTATCAACCCCACCAATACAGGGTGCACAGCCCCTGCATGCAAAGCCGACTTGAATGCTGTTTGCCCTGCCGAGTTGAAGGTGGATGGCGGATGCAATAGTGCCTGCAATGTCTTTCAGACTGACGAGTATTGCTGCAGAGGTGCCAATGTTGATAACTGCCCTGCCACAAACTACTCGATGATATTCAAGAACCAGTGCCCTCAGGCTTACAGCTATGCTAAGGACGATACAGCCACTTTCGCTTGCGCCTCTGGTACAGACTACAGCATTGTGTTCTGTCCATAGATATATATACATAGGATTATATCTGCGTATGGAATAAGATATTATTAAGTAGTGTCATCTTCGTGTTGACACCGGTGGTGTAGGCGAATAGGCCGTTGCTACTTGCAACTCGCACCACTCGTTATCAATAAAACATTGCTGGCATCTCATAACTAATGAGAGAAGGGTAATTCACACGCAACTCACCGTTATAAGAAAATATTCGTATATACTTCGAAAAATTATTTTCTCCATCTCTATATTTTTTTTTGAACTGTTATTTCATACTTATGATGTTAAATGCTTCTCCTTCAATATTCGTGGAACTGTGTTGTTGAAACAATATGAAGTGGTTTGATTTCTTATAAAATATGGAATAATCACTTAATCTTACTAATGGTAATCTACCATAGGGGGTCAAATAATTATTATAAAAGATAGGTGTACATGAACGTGAAAATTTTCAGAATCAATTTATACCTTATACTATATGTTTACATGGGATTTTATCAATTATAAGTTATTCAAAATGGTAGATTACTAGTCTAACGTATCTATATGCAAGCAGTGTCATTTTAATGATTTATCGGCGAAAAGAGAGTACTTATATTTATGTATTTTGTGGGTACAATTTTTTTTTATAGAAATATAGATAGCTAGTGTGTGAATATTGTGGATGCAAAGGGCCAAATTCAATGTCCATTCATTTTCAGAGTGTACAATCAAATAGTTGGGTATGTATTATTTTAGTTCAAAAGTAGACGATCATTGTGTGAATTTTTTTGTCTGAGAAGAATATTTCTACACACATGTTTGTCCAAGTTTCAACAAAAGAGATTGAATGGGGGTACTAAGGTGTTCTTGTGGCTTTCACGAATACTGTATGTAATAATATGTATGCACTAAGTGTTTATGTTTTCATTTGAAATGGTTGTGTATACAATGGATTTTATTTTCCAGAGTGAAAATATTTATTTTGAGATGGAAAAGCTTTGGGAATCCTTTGATAGATGTCATAAATATATTATGTGTTTCATAAAAAAAAGAAATTCCAGTAATAAATTATGATTGGTACTTGTTTTCTTGTTTTACTAATCTATGTATCTTAGGTGGGACAAGATGATAATGCCCTAGTTTTAAGTGTCTTTTCATTGATTGAACTCTTCTCATTCTTTATAAGAATCACGAAAGTCATTTTTTAAATTCTTACATTTATAGGAATTTAAGGATTATTGTACTCTTGGATAAATTGTAACCATTACTCTCCGAACACATGATTTGATTGTGTTTAATGAGTGACACATATTGGAGATGGTGCTCATTTGAAGTTGATTGCATCCATCAACAATTGGTTGTGTCTTGGACAAATTCAAAGAAGTATTTTCTAATGGTTTATGAATTATTTATCCTCCTTTTATTTATCTAGATCTTATTGTGGATCTAAATTATGTATTAAGAAAATTTTATTATGTCAATAGTTTCAAAACCATGTATGTTTCATGTGAGTATGATTATTTCCCAGGTGCTCATATTCTTGTCTAGAATGGTGTACATCTATCCTCCTCATGATTTTTGAGTTCTTATCTTTCTTGGGTTGTACATTGGGATCATGGTGATGCATTTTCAATATTATATTAGGGTCTCAACTTGTCTCCTTTGTTTGCATCTTTAGCATTTTCTAATCTTGATCTATGTTGAATCAAACTATTTTATTGCCATTATATATTCAAAATTGTGCATCCATGTACTTTTGAGATGTAAAATTATTGTTTTAACTTATTGTAAAATTATATTTGACTCAAACGAACAACGAAAAGGGAAATTATATGTAAACATGACATGAAATTTGTTATGAGAGGAATGAAAGAGAAAAGGGAATTTTTATTTTTATTTTTTTTAAGGCAAAAATGGCTAAGCCATTATAATATATTATATTTAGATAAGATTTACACTGCTTCAAAGGCTCAAGAGGGAAAGAAGCAAGGAAGAAAACCCTCTATCCTGGCCCATACAAGTAAGACTTTACAACTAACCCACTAAAATGGTAAGGCAGGGAAGGAAATGCCTTTGATCATTTACTACACCCAAAAACATGTCTACAGAGAAAAAATACAGAGCATGAATATAAATTTGATATCAACTATTGGATCTAGAAGTAGTGTCGAACCTTCTAGAGCTAATATCTAGGATGCCAAACATTGTACGAAGACGACCCCCAACAAAAAATAGTTATCATGAGCCAAAATTACTTGTCATCCACTTTACCTTTCCCTTTTGCGGATCCCCTATCGACATTTGAGGTTGCAGAGGATGTTGGAGTAGTGATAGTTGGTGGAGACGATGTTGTATCATCATGCTACAAAAATGCCAGCACAATGGAAATTCTCTCAAACAATAGAAATGCATTTGCCACCATCCCACTAGGAAAATGTCCATAAACTTAATAATCTCTCTTAAGGTGTTGGAGATCACGTCCCTTCAGGGCTAGCTTGAGAATATCATACAGGCATGTAATCTCATTTTTACTTTCTAAATCATCTGGGGGAAAGAGACCCCCAACCCAGGCCTTAGATGCACGCAGTTGATATTCTTTGATCACCATGTGGAGCTCCCCTTCTACCACGAATTTAGGTTCCAGAAACTTTGTGGCCATTGGGAAGAAAACTTTGTTATCCAGGAGCATGTCATACCAATTTGACAAAAAAATAGAGATGACCTAGGTATGGAAGAGGTGTCTTGGGGCATCTAGTAGCAGGATAAAATCACCAATAATGCCTCTAATTACATCATTGACATGACCCAAGAGTGGCTTAAAAGATATTTTCATTTTTCTCCCCAAGTATGGTCTTATCACCGGGTGTTCCCAGTCCTTGATTTGCAGAGAAATCCTAAGATTTAGCTCTCTCTAATCCATACTCACCCCTGTAAAAGCCTATTTGGATGGTAACTACTGTAAGAAGAGCCAAGAACGGAACAAAAATAGGGGATTAAATAGCCCATGACGACCTTAATCTTCATGATGAGAAAGAAATGTGAAGGGGCCTCAATCTTTATGTCACATGCGCTGCAGATTAGAAGAATCTCATGACCCTACACTGTAATTAGTGAAATTGATTATCTTGGATACTTAACTTTAAAAATTGTCCTTTCCTGGACACTCAAACTATCTTTCCAAGTGACACCTCTACTTCCCACCTCATCACTCTTAAAGTACCATTTTGGTTTTTAACAACATGGCCACTTCTCAAGATCCAAAGTGTGTGGATTTGATATGATCATTTCACCCCTCAATTTGTACTTGGCACATGATCCATCTAATAATCCTGATAGTGGGCATCGTACAATGATCAACATGTGTTAAATTCCATTCCAAACAATGAACACCTCAAAGCGTTTGCACAAGTTGCTGACAACATTCCTCCCTCAAGAAGTCTAGAATTTGGTTCCACTGTACCCGCACATAGTCTGATTCGCAATCTACCTTAGCTCCCTCAACACCCAAGCTAGCTAACTAGTCAACTAGTTTATTTTCCTCCTTGTAAAAATGCAAAAAAATGTACGAAGAGAAAACTGGGAGGAGTTTAAGTACTTCATGCAATATGTATTGTAGCTCCCAACTTACTATAGATTTATTTGACAGGTAGGAGATTTTTAGTAGGGAGTATCCTTCAATGTGCAAGTCACTTAATCCCAATCGGATAGTCATTCTAATCCTACATAATAACGCCTATGCTTTCGCCATGTTGTTAGTTCCTTAAGGAAGTTTGCAATGTGCTACAAAAACAAGAGATTTATCTATTTTCCTCAGAGAAAAACCTGCACCACACTTGCCAAGATTCCCTTTGCAGGCACTGTCAAAATTCAATTTAATGTGATTGGAGTCTTGGGGTATCCATTTAATTTCTTTCCTCATTTGGATTTTTGGCATTCTCCCGACTAGAATTCATTTGAATGGAATAAAAATCTATTTCCATATGTTTAAGATTGCATTATCAAATGATGTGAAGGTCGAAGAGAGAGCCTTCACCTTTGATACATGAGTATATACCAATTCTGAGACATATGTTTCCACCAATATACATACTTGGTCTTCCGAAGACACTTGTTTCATGAAGATTCTTTTATTTCTCTCCCACCACAAATACCAGACCACTACAACAAGGATTACTCACCAGATAATTAAGAAGAAAGATTCTTGATGCAAGAGAGGCCACAGTTGTAAAATCAACTTTAAGTGATATCTGAAGAGGGTCATGCCATCCTAGTTTGATAAGAGACCATTTCCATATTATTTGTGTGAAATCACAGCTTGCTAGAAGGCGATTAGTGTCCTCCAATACCAATCCACATAAGGGGCACGACAAGGTGCCAGTGATCCCAAGGTGTTTTAAACGCATGCTGGATAAAATCCTATCTTGGATTACCAACCAAAAGAAGAACCCAATTGTAGGCAAGATAACATTATGTCAGGCAAACTTAAGGGTGCAATTTGGTAAGTTTGGGGTTGATACCAGAGATTGGTAGCCCTCTTTGAATGTATATTTTCCTGAATTACTCTTTGTCCAAATCAATCGGTCCCTATCACCATTAATGGAGATGAACCTAGTTTTTAGTATACCTTCCAGCTCCACTTTCTCTTCCTGTGGTATTGTTAATTGGGAAAAGTCCTTCTATTTAGTAGTCACATCTATCCAAGTAAGGTAGTCAACAACCTTGTCCCCCCACCATTTCTCAAGTGTGGTTTTGGCCCTTTGGATATTAGGAAGGGTGGATAATTAGGGTAGGCCATTCAAAGAGTCTAGCCATAACAGTGCCTTAGAAACTAAGTTAATTTTCCATCAGAGGTTAGGGAGAATGACATCTATGCTTTGAACAATAAAATTCCACATGACTGAACATGTGGGGGGATTTCTCATAGAGAAAATTCTTTCTAGGTCATCCGAATCAAGGTACTTTACCCTAATGACCTTAGCCCAAAGTTTGGTATGACAATCAAATATTTTCCAAGACAATTTAGCACCTAGACTGAGATTCCTTTCATGAATTCTATGGAATACTAAACCCCCACTAGCTTTCGGTTTACAAAAGTTGTTCCAAGACACTGGAGGGACTTTATATTTAGCATCCATATTCCATTTCCATATGAAGTCCCTCAAACATTTTGAGATATTCTTCATCACCCTCGGGGGATAAAAAATGACTGACATGATATAGTTAGGTATTGAGCTTAAAATAGATTTTGCTAGTAGGATTCTACCTGCTAGAGAAAGCCACCTATCTTTCCAAGATGTAATTCGATCTTTAATGTTTGACACAACTCCATACCAAAATGTAGTTTTATCCTTGCCTTGGAAGAAAGGGATACCGAGATACTTGCATGGTGTTTTAGCCACTAAAAATCCTAAGATCCTCTAGATAACTCTGCATGCTTTAGGGTTAATATTGAAAAGAAAGATCTTTGACTTTCGCTCATTTAATATTTGCCCTAAGGCCTCACAATATTCTTCCAAAGTTTCTTTGATAACAGTTGATTCCTTGACACATCCTTTCCCAAATAATAAAGAGTCATCTGCAAAGAGAGTATGTAAAATTGTTAGCTGTGTCTGTCTAATGCTGACACCTTCCCACTTGCCCAAGCATTTTTTCATGGAGATGAGTTTGTTGATTCCTTTTTCAAGTATAATAAAGAGAAAGAGAGTGGTTTAGGAGCACCCTAAAGTTCATCCATTGCAAGCAAATTAGTGGATCCAAATACAAATGGTTAGGGTTTTGATTGGATCTTGGGTCCAATGTTATCAATAAGTCCTAAAGTGCAAGACAAGGGGACACTAAGTGATGTTATAAACTTAGTTGTCCACCTTAGTCAATTTGGACAATATTGGGTAGATTAGTCTAGAATAGTATAGGGAATGTAAGGAAGGGTGGGAATGTCATTTTATTCCTTCTAAGTTCCCCTATGGAGTAGAAACACCAAAATTTGCAAGCTTTGTTACAACTGACAACTGTTACAAAAAGTTGTCAATGTTGCATAATGCAACTTTTGAATCCCAACATTCACAACCAATTTGGTCAGTTGGAACTACTTGGGAAATGTATGAAAAGGTTGAAAAAACTTACTCCATGGTTGGGGAGAATCTATTGTAAAGTTTTGACATTTGAAATCAATAAAATTCAACTATTTTCTGTAATTCTAACTGATTTATTGAGTGGTATGGTTGAATTATCCAATTGTTTTTATGGTTTGAAGTTCAGGGGATTGTAAGTTATCTATTTTTGATTGCCCACTGGTCTCAGGAAGGCCCTAACTAGGGTTTCGAGACAAAATCCCTCTTTCCCAGAGACTCCACCATGGAAATATCCAAAGCCTTGGTGTAGAGAAAGGAGAGAGGATTTAATTTAATACTTTTGAGGTCTTAGATCAGGAGGCAGTCAATGGAGGGAGGAATGTTTGAATCCTCTGGACAGGTATCTACATGTGATTGTCCAGAATTGGGTTTTTGAAGCACAACTCAGACCAGGGGTGGAATGGAAGTATAAATCATTTGATTTGGATTTTTTTTGTGATCCAAAAAGTATTAAAATTGGTGGAATAGGAAATGTAATCGATATTCAAGTACTTGCTTTGTAAAAGTGGCCTATTAGCCCTATTAGGCCTAGGAGAGAATTGAGAAAAGTAGGAGTTAGGGGATCGGTCAAGAGCCCTAACTTGGAGGGTGTTGTTGGTGGAGGGATTGGAGATTTTGAAGGTGTCCAAGACTTTATGTGGTGGAGTTCCAAGTAAGTTTCCTTCAAGAATCCATATTTTCTCCTTGTAGCCTTATGTAGGCTTAGGTGTCTAAATTGAGTCTCAGAGATATCTTGGTGTGGGATTTGTGTTTCATTACATCTAAAATTTATGTCTAGCATGAGTAGAACCCTTGTTCCATCCATGTATTAATTAGTTCTAGTTGTGTCAAATTGTACCCTTAAGGGTGTTGGGGATTGGGTAGAAGACCTAGTCTTGTCATTGTGGGTTTTAGGAACTCTTTAGTAGAGCCCTAGATTGAATGGGAGTAAGGGGTATTTTGAAGCCCTAAGTGTCAAATTTAGTATATTTTGGGGCTTTACTCCAAGTGGTATCAGAGTCACTAGTAGATCTCTGGAGGAAGACAAGTTGCAACAATGGAAGATGGTGAAGAAAGTGAACTTCCTAATAGGATATCAAATGTTGAACTACTGAGGGTAGTGAAGGAACATGATGTGGAGAGGAAGTTGATGAGATAGGAAATGGAAAGGATCAAGGAACAAGTCAAGAGAGGGATTAGTGGAAAATCTGGAATTGAACAGGAGGGGAGTGATGAAGAGATCCCTGGGCAGGAGGATGAAGAAGAAGTCCCTGCAGAACAGAGGCTGCTCTTGAAGACTTTGAAATCCATGAAAAGGAACATGAGTACTAAGCTTGATATACCTGTCTAAAATGGGAAGATGGATCCAGAAGAAGTAATGGATTGGATTGATGCACTCACTTTTTCTTTGAATGTGAGGAGATGCCAAAGCATCAGACGATTAGGATAGAAAAATCCAAGTTGAAGGGATCTGCCCAAACTTGGTGGAACTTCACTCAAGCAGAGAGGGTGAAGATGGAAAAGAATCTAGTAAGCACTTGGAATAAGATGGTGACCTTGGTTAAGGAAGCCTATGTGCCTAAAGATTATGACATTCAACTTCATAAGAAGAGACAAAGTTTAAGATAGAAGGAGATGGATATCTCAAGTTATACTGAATAATTCCATAAACTTGCCATGAAATCTAAGTTGGTTGAACCAGAGAGTGTCAAAATTGCTAGATATATGCAAGCGTTGAGGATAAACATCCAAGATGAACTTAGTTTGTGTTCCCCTACTACTATCCAAAAGTGCTATCAATTAGCACTGAAAGTTGAAGAAAATCTCAAGAGGAGACAAGAGCAAAGTGGAAGAGGTAGAGGCTAGAGAGACTTTGGTAGTAGAGGAAGAGGGAAAAATAATGGGAGAGGGAAAGCTCTAAGAAGTTTTGGAGAAACCAATCATAGAGAGGGCAGTTAAGAGAACTATTTTGGAGAAATTAGTTCTAGAGGCTCTTATAGAGGAAGAAGTGGAGATTCAAGGGGAAGGTTTGGAGGAAGAAGTTCAAGATATGCAAGATGTTACAGATGTAACCAGCAAGGGCACTTAACATCCAAGTGTCCAGAGAAGGAAAGCAATTAGGGTGAGAGAAGGGAAAACATGGTTAGAGAAGAAGAGAACCATGGAGACAACACACATGGGTCTTATGCATCACCTAAGGAAGGAGAAGTCCTCATGATGAGGAGGAAGTTGTTAAAGGCTCCAAGTAATAAAGAACCACCTGAGAGGAAGAGTCTATTCAGGACCACCTGTAAAGTGGGAGAAAAATTTTGCAAGATGGTGATTGATAGTGGGTCTACATACAAATTTGTGTCAGAGGAAGTAGTAAAGAAACTGAAGTTGAGGAGGGTACCCCATACAAATCCTTACAAGTTATCATGACTCACTAAGAAACAAAAAAATATCATAGAGGAGCAAGCTTGGGTGGAACTCCAACTTGGAAACTACAAAGATAAAGTTCTCTTTGACATTGTCCCAATGGATGCTTGCCATTTTCTACTTGGAAGACCTTGGTAGTATGATGTGGAGGCTCACCATGATGGGAGGATAAACACCTACACAATAAATCACAAAGGTGAAGAGGTAACATTCTTTCCACTGTCTAAATTTGCAGAAGAACAAAAGGATCCAAAAGATGTATTTGTAGGAGAAAAATAGTTTTTGAAAACTTTGAAGGAAGAAAAGACCCCTTGCTATGTGCTAGTTATTTTACCTAAAGATGATAAACCTCATAAGGCTGATAAAGAGATAAATCCCTTGAGAAGAGTAGGACCTAAGGAAGTTGTAGACCTACTTGACCAGTATAAGGATATTGTCACCAAAGACTTACCAAATGAGTTGCCCCCAATCAGAGATATAAGTCACAACATAGACTTGATCCTTGGAGCAACGTTACCCAACAAAGAAGAATATAAGTTAACTCCATAGTAGAATAACGAGATAGAAAGACAGATTAAAGAACTCTTGGATAAGGTTTTGATCACTAAGAGTGTCAGTCCTTGTGTAGTACCTGCTCTTTTAGCCCCTAAGGAGGAAGGCACATGGACTGATTCTAGAGCAATAAATATAATCACAATTATGTATAGATTTCCTATGCCTAGGATAGCTTAGATCTATTGGATCACTTTGGGGTTCAAGGTAATATTCTAAGGTGGATTTGAAGAGTGGCTACCACCAAATAAGGATTAGGTCTGGTTATGAGTGGAAGACTGCATTTAAAACCAATGAACACTTGTATGAATGGAGAGTGATGCCCTTTGGCCTATCAAATTCTCTGATCACATTCATGAGGCTCATGAATGAGGTCCTCAAACCATTCCTTGGAAAATTTGTCATAGTTTACCTTGATGATATCCTTATCTTTAGTAAGAATAAGGAGGAACACTTAGAACACCTTAACTTGGTTTTGAAGAGGCTGCATGAAGAAAAACTTTTCATAAATTTGGAAAAATGTGTTTTTATGCAATAAGAACTTGTTTACTTGGGATTTTTGATCTCAGGAGAGAACATCAAAATGGATCCTACGAAGGTAGAATCCATCTTGAATTGTCCTTCTTCTAGGATAATGAAAAAAGTCAGGAATTTTCATGGGCTTGCATCATTTTACAGAAAATTCATTAGGAATTTTTGTCAGTTGTGTGCTCCTATCATTGTAACCATTAAGGGTGGACAAAAGTGTAAGTTTGTGTGGAACAAGGATGCAGAAGAATCCTTCCAAATGCTAAAGCAAAAGGTAATGGAGAAACTAATCCTAGTGTTCCCTAATTTTCAAAATGTATTCACTATTGAATGTGATGCTTCAAATCTGGCTATAGGGGCTGTCTTGAGCCAAGAGGGAAGACCTGTAGCCTTTTTAAGTGAGAAATTAAATGAGGCAAAGAGGAAATACTCCTCTTATGACTTGGAACTTTATGCCTTATTCCATTCATTGAAGAAATGGAGGCACTACCTCCTTCCAAAAGAATTTGTTGTCTTCACAGATAACCAAGCTTTGATTTTCTTGAATAGCCAGGAGAAACTAAGCCACAAGCACATGAAGTGGGTGAAATCAATACAAGCCTACACATTTTCAACAAAACATAAGAAGGGAGTTGCTAATAAGGTGGAAGATGCATTGAGTAGAAGAACTCTAGTTGTGCAACAAATCCAACTCCAAAGTGTAGGGATTCATTCATTGAAGGACATGTATAAGAATGATGATGATTTCAGTGATATTTATAAGGTGTGTTCTAATTTTTCTACGGCTTATCATGTTGACTATGCAGATTATTTGATTCAAAATGGACTCTTGTTCAAAGGACACTAGTTATGCATTCCAAAATGTTCAATGAGGGAGAACATCATTAGAGAAAAGCATGTAGGTAGCATGGGAGGACATTTTGATTTGGATAAAAAATTGGAATAGGTGAGAAGGTTCTATTATTGGCCCAAACTTCAGACTAAAGTAAGGAAGATTGTGGAGACATGCACAATCTGTCAAAGAGCCAAGGGTACATCCACAAATGCAGGACTATACCAGACTTTACCTATTCCTACAAGTCCTTGGGAGAGTTACAACATGGATTTTGTTATGGGATTTCCTAGGACACAAAAGGGATATGATAGTATTTATGTTGTAGTGGACAGATTTAGTAAAATGGCCCACTTTATCTCTTGTAAAAGTACCAATGATGCATTATCAATTGCAAGTTTGTTCATTAAATAAATTGTGAGGATACATGGCTTACCTCAAACCATTCTCTCTAATAGAGATGTAAATTTTATTTGTCACTTTTGGAGGACCTTATGGTAGAGGTTGGGGACCAACCTAAGCTTTAGTTCTTCCTATGTCCCACAAACATATGGGAAGATAGAAGTTGTGAACAAATCACTTGGAAATCTTCTTAGATGCTTGAGAAAATAGTATGGAGACAAGTGAGATGCAGTCCTACCCCAAGCATAGTTTTCTTTTAATGATTCAGTCAACAGGAGAACAGGGAAGATTCTCTTTCAAATTATATATGGGAAAAGTCCAAGAGGCATCTTGAAACTTAGATAATTACCACAAAACACTCCATTCAGTGCTCATGGAGAAGAGTTTGCAGAGAGCATGAAAGAAATTCATGACTCAGTGAGATTGGCATTGAAAGGAATACAGAAAAGTATAAACTAGCTAAAGAAAAACATAGGAGAGAGGTCCAATTGCAGGTTGGATACTTGGTGTGGGCATACTTGAAAAAGGAAAGGTTACCTAAGGGTAAAAACACTAAACTACTCATGAAGAAAGTGGGACCCTGTCTTGTATTGAAGAAGCATGGGTTGAATGCATATGAGATTGAACTTCCCTCACACCTTGTTTTCTCCCCTATCTTCAATATTTGTGATCTAACCCCATATAAAGGTGATGTGAATGCACTTTTTGAAGTATAGGTTGAAGAGCTTGAAGAAGATGTTGCAGGTATAACCCCTCATGCACCAAAAGAGCTTGAGAAGATCTTAGACACAAAGATCATGAAACAAAAAATAAATATTTGGTCAAATCGAAAGGTAGTCCTAAGAAACAATCTGTATGGATGGATGAGCAATAAATTCAGAAGCATGGCTCCAGTTTAGAAGACCTTATCTCAAGTGGACTTGAGATCAGTGCACCCTGGGAGTATGGTGCAAGAGCACCCTCAAGTTCATCCATTGAAAGCACATCAATGGAAAAAAATACAAAGGGTAAGGGTTGTGATTGGATCTTGGATCTAATGTCATCAATAAGACCTAGAGTGTAAGACAAGGGGACACTAAGTGATGTTATAAACTTAGTTGTCCACCTTAGTCAATTTGGACAATCTTGGGTAGATTAGGCTAGAATGGTATAGGGAAACTAAGGAAGGGTATGAATGTAATTTTAGTCCTTCTAAGGTCCCCTATGGAGTAAAAAAACCAAACTTTGCAAGTTTAGTTATAATTGACAGCTATTGCAAAAAGTTGTCAATGTTGCATAATGCAACTTTTGCAAAAAGTTGCAACTTTTAAATCCCGATGTTCACAACCAATTTTTTTGGTTGGAACTACTTGGGAAATGTATGAAAATTTTGAAAAACCTTACTCCATGGTTGGAGAGAATTGATTGTAAAGTTTTGGCATTTGAAATCAATAAAATTCAACTATTTTTTGTAATTCTAATTGATTTTCTGAGTGGTACAGATCTGTACGGGGATTGGAAAATTTGATCTAGTGTCTTGGTTGAATCCTCCTATTTTTTTGAGGGTTTGAAGTGTAGGGGATTGAAATTTATCTATTTTTTATTGCCCACTGGTCTCAGGAAGGCCCTAACTAGGGTTTCGAGACAAAATTCCTCTTTCCCAGAGACTCCACCATGGAAAAATCCTAAGCCTTGGTGGAGAGAAAGGAGGGAGGATTTAACTTAATAATTTTGATGTCTTAGATGAGGAGGTAGTCGATGGAGGGAGGAATGATTGAATCCTCTGGACAGGCATCTACATGTGATTGTCCAAAATTGGGTTTTTAAAGCACAACTCGGGCCAGGGGTGGAATGGAAGTCTAAATCCTTGGATTTGGATTTTGTTTTGTGATCCAACAAGTGTTCCAATTGGTGGAATATGAAATTGAATCAAGATTCAAGTACTTGCTTTGTAAAAGTGGCCTATTAGCCCTATTAGGCCTAGGAGAGAATTGAGGACAATAGTAGTTAGGGGATTGGTCATGAGCCCTAACTTGGAGGGTGTTGTTGGTGGATGGATTGAATATTTTGAGGGTGGTAAATACTTTTTGTGGTGGATTTCCAAGTAAGTTTCCTTCAAGAATCCCTATTTTCTCCATAGTAGTGTGAAAAGGCTAGAACCTAGACAAAACCACCCTTTCTCCTTATGGAAAGAGTCTCTTGCTAATTTGGATTCAAATAAAGCAATGAAAAAATTTGATTCTTGATCAAACATAAAACTATCTTGCAGACCCACCCACAATTTAAAAGCCCAAGCCTTAATTACAGGAAAAGAAACAAGATTATTTACACACTTACTGATCAACACTATTTGATGAAGAAAACCTATCAAGTGCTGGAGCATATGTTTAGGGAGTAAAATGGATGCTGAGGGATTCCCCTGATTTGGCTAAATAGTTTTTTTTGGACATGTTTCTTTTTCCATATCTTAGTAGGCCTACCCAAATTTGGATTGAAGGGGGATCTATGTAGGATGAGAGGAGGCCCAAGAGAAGTTGGATCTGAGGTAGGATTCAAAGGGAAGGAATGCAAGGAGACTCTCATAGGGGAGCTTGGAGGGGTTCCTGCATAGATATAAAAAATAGCTTGTTTACCCTTCAAAAGATTTGGCTTCATATTACCATGCCTGCTAGGAGCCATCACGGGTTTACCATTTTCCCACCCAGAATATATTTGAAATTTTTGGAGTTGGAAGACATCAATCTACATATCACAAGAAGGGAACAGTGGTTCCTCCAGAACTTTAACAGAAGATTATCCAACTGTAAAAGACACAATACCCTAAAAAGCCCCTTTCAAATATTTATTTGGAGGAACCACATTTTTCCCTTTCCCCTCAAAGAGATCATGATGGGTTGTGCCTTTCACCGAGAGGGATCCCTTCTCTGGTGTATCCATTGTGTTATATATGGCCTTAAGATCTTCCTTTTTAATGTGGAAGCATGGGTTAACAAACATAGGTTTAGCCAGTTGAACCACTGCCTTGCTGTGAAATATCTGCATAGGATACTTGTAGCCAGAATGTGTTTCCCTAACAGTGTTTGGCTATGGTGGGAATTTCTTTGCAAATTGATATGTCTGGAAACCTGGAGTAGGATGATTCTCATCTTTTTCTGAAACCGTCTGAACAATAGGCTGACATCTGAAAATGTTCACAATATCCTTACATACGGCAGATTCATTCTTCAGATTGTGATGGGTCATTCCTAACTAATTCTTGCCCTATTGATTATGACCCTGGCTATTCTAGTACTGATGCTGCCATTGTCGCTGACTAATGCCACTCTGCCATTGCTTCTCTACCATTTTTATGAAACTATTTTAAGGGAATTTTTATTTGATTATATAGAATTTTGAATTCTTATGTGGGGCTTTTAATCTATTTTATCAATTTAAATTTTGTGGATGGGGACATGATATGGAAATCAAGATGCAGTAAATTAGGTTAGGGATTAGGAGAAAAATAAAAGTAAATGACAAAATTTTTAGAATAAATTAGGTGCTGGAGTAAATATAATTTACTATAATTAAGTTTACTTTGGATAGCACAATAGCACATGCTACAATCATTTCATGGTAGTTATCTTAGATGTCATTTGATATATTGCATGTTGCATTTAATATTTGTAGTAGGATAGTTATACCTGTTCTCTCCAAACTTTATCACGCATTGATTATATTTGTAATCTCTTTGGTGGTAAGTACTTTATATGCTTACTCATTGTTCTTATATGATTATAAAACAAAATAAATTTTATCAATAAAAAAATTATAAATAAATTCATTTCTTTATATTATAATCTCTACAATCTTGTTGTTCTTCATTTATTTCTTGTAGCTGATAGTTTCTTGGTTCAATATCTTGAAGTGTGGCCATATTCATGGGCTCCTAATTTATCCAATATGGTATCAGAATGTAGTTTAGGAAAATTTCCTTCTTGATAAAAAAATTGAGCATTTGACAAGAGATTTGACATTCAATCTTCTCACAACATTGTTTCTAGAGGGGAAAGGATGACAAAGAGGTGAAGGATACCACAAGACCTAGTACATGTATGAGGTCTAGTACAAGGAAGCTGAGTCCAAAGGAAGATAAAGAAACATAAGACCTCAAGAATTATGTTAATCAGATGCATATAATGGTTATTCAAGCATAGGAAATTGTGGATGCCATGTACCTGTCCTTTTTTGGGCCTATCTTTTTTTGTTGTCCCTATTTTTTTTGTTCAGATCTGTGGGACTTTTTTAGTTAGGCTGTTAGTTGGCTAGAATTTTTGGCTTTCCTTTCTTGGTGCTACGACACAGTTGTTGCTGAAATTTATTGAATATCTGTAATACTTTTTTAAAGGTTTCAGGTCCTTTTAAAACCTATTTTTACATAATTAGAACATTGTATCTAGATTGACATCATTCTGGTGTTTAAAATTCTTGAAAATTTTAGGAATCACCTTAGTTCTGTAGTAATAAGGGTGACAATACTATTTAGTTTTTCTTAGCCTATTCACAATGAAAATCCTACAGGCTAACAACAATATACATTTCATTTTCAGATATTATCTATTTCTTAGTTACTTTCTTGTTGATACTTTGTAGCAGCATTACTTACTGCATTATCAATATTGAAGGCAATGAAATATTAGAAAGGGGATATGTGCAAATAGAAATGTATAAATTCAATTGTAGTAAAGACTTATTGTGAGAATTCTATTCTAGTTACTGATTATTAATCTCCTATCTTATACACATTATTCGACTATCAAAACTTAATTCATTATAAATATTGAATAATAACATAACTGTAACTTCACAAATAAAACATAGATGGAAAATATCCAACACAATGAACACAATATTTTGGACACATTGGCCCTTGAAAAATCTTGAAGGAAAACTAGTGCTACATATGAGGAATTATATTAAGCTTCATCAAATTAAGCTCGATACATAAATTACTTGCCTATTACCGGTAGAGATCCAGTAATCACTCAATTTCTTCTTTTGATATTTCAGCCTACTACTAACTCCAATGCTATCATTGTTCTCTTTCTATCAGTGCAAACCTAATTGCTAACACTGAAAATTCATTTTCTCTCATTGCATATGCTTCTCAAGTGTATGTTTTCCAAATGCCCCTGGCCCCCTTTTATACTACTCTTGTTGGAAAACCAACAACCAAGATTTAATTTCAATCAATGACCGATCTTAATAAAACCTTAACAAACCCTAACCAAATTGGTTACTAGGTGTCTCTAAGGAAATCAATTAATTAAATAAATAATTGTCTCCATTCTCAATAAAATGGCCAGGAAAATAATTATTTACTAAATCCTTGCAAGTGGACAAACAGCTTATGAGCTACCAAAATGAACATATGTCTTACAATCATGAATAATATATGTTGATCAAAGGCTAATATCATATTTTTCTATCAGGTACATACTATACAAGTATTGATATCCATACTTGATGCTGCAATATAGTGAGTTGCTGGTGTGTTTTATATAAGAACCAATAATCCTTTGAGAGGGTCTTTTGAACCATTGGTTTAAACTATGAAAATTTTCAATATCAAGATACAGAGAAGGTGTGACATTATTATTCTACATGACATAACCTATATGTTGATATCTGTATGTGGTGTGATATATACCATTCTCACCTATGCTATTAGCATTATCCAAGGTAGTGTCTTATTATTAGTAGAAATATCTTCTGAAGGTAGTTTATATTAGTACCATCCAATCTATATTCAAAGGTAACAATGATAAAAAATTTCTAATATATATACTTAGGTATTTGCTATGATATACAAGCTGAATTCATGAGCATTGATCCATACTTGTCAAACTGATACAAAATAAGTGGATGAAACCTTGGAATACATATAAGTTGTGATATATGATGGGCACCTAAAAGAAACAATATAGTCATATCTTTGACTATTACCATCAATGTTGGTGATATGTTATTGGAGGAGTGTAACAGTTAGCAATGACTTAATTATTGAAGGTGGCACAACAATTATTTAATAAAGGAGCATCAACCTTTAAATTTGGAAGCTATGATTTAATAAGGCGTCATTTTTTCTAGCCAATAGAAGGAGGGCTGCAATATATATTCGGTTGATTTCATCAATATAAATCCTTCATTGACCATTTAACTCCCTACTAATGGTGATATTTTTAAAGATGGTAAAGATATATATACATTTGCATCTATTTTTAGTTGAGAATTCATTATTAATGGCAAAGGTTGTGATTTTTTTGATTGGACTAAGATATTTTTTTCTAGGTTGTGACTATATTATTTGGAGGAGTATGAATTGGTGACTGACATCGACACCAAAAATTTTCATCTCCAGTAAATCATCATCAATTTATTTTTCATACCCTTCCTACTAGTCATTCACATCCAATCAATTTGTCAAAATTTTATTTATATTTGAAGTTTTTTATTCTATCTCTGACATTTTAAAGAATATCATAGTATGAAATGGAATTATCAAGTGGAACTATAGGTAATGGAGAGAATGCATAATTACCCATATAAATGGGCCATTTTTATTGTTATATTTGTATTAGTTTTTCCCCACCTAACATATTTTATCTAAAATAAGCTTAGAAATGCAATAGGGATCTTGTCTTCAAAATTTATTTTGATCATGGAGATTATGACACTATGGAGTCTATTATTAATTTGGAGCATCCTCATCCTCTTTGGACTCATATTTGGGAGTTATATGGAGATATTGACACTCAACCCTTCCCATAAATTATCCTATTGTATCTCTTCATTCTTCAACATATATTAATGATTGTGATCCTTTGGAGGTTTCTAACACTTAACCTAAGGTTACTTTAGAGATTCTTGATTCTTTCTTAGAGATAGTTGATTCGACTTCACTCTCATTGACTTCCTCAAAGTCACTATTTAAGATTATCATTATTCTTGAAGGGAAGAACCATCATTATCCTTCACATTTTGTTGGAGGCAACATTTGAAAGTATTCATCTATCGATTTTACTCGATATAAAAATACACAGTCTCATTTTTTCACATTATTTTTTGTTTGAGAATGTGTCTACGTGTATTTTGGCATTATTATCTTTAATGGGAAAGAAGAAACACGAGCAGTTATTAGAGACATTATCTTTACTCTTCATGCTTCCATCTTGTTTTGTTTCTTCCTAAGGGGAGACAAGTTTTTTGTAAGCATTGGATCTTGTTTTTTTATTGAGCACTTACAATTATTGCAAGAGATTATTCAATATGGGGGGATATATAGTCTATTTACTTCTCTATTATGGAGGGTCTATTGATTAGATTCTCATGATGGATGTAGTTCTTATGGGGTATTGATGTGAGACCTCCATACATCACTTCACTTTATGCATCTCTTTTCTTAAAGATGACTTTTCCCCATTGGGTTCTCTCCTTTTCTCCATTTGTGAGAGATTAGTTGCATTATTAGTTGAGAATGGGTACGTAAAATGGACTACTAGACTAGAACCATATATTACATCTTCATATTAGTCTTACATCATTTACATAGTAGTTTCACTTCATAAGTTGCACTTAAGAGGAGGTGTATTTACTATAATTAATTTTACTTAGGAGAGCTTAATAGCACATGGTATGGTTTTTTAATAGTTGGTATCTTAGGTGTCATTTAACATTTTACATCTTGCCTTTAATATTTGTAGTAGGGTAGTTATACCTACTTGCTCCAAAATTTATCCTATATTGGTTGTATTTTTAATCTCTTGGGTGGTAAGTACTTTATATACTCAATCATTGCTCTTATAGGAGCATAAAAATAAAGCAATTATATCAATCAAGAAATTAAATAGAAATGAATTTCATTTCACTATGATCTATTCAATATCGTTGTTCTTAATTTATCTCTTGTAGTTGATAGTTTCCTAGTTAAATCCCTTGAAGTGTGAACAACTTCACGGGCTCATGAATTCTCCAAGATTAGGACATAGTATAGGACCAAGGCCATGAAATATTTTTGTGTATTTTGTTTCCCCCTTTAAAATAATCTTCTGATTGAATACTAAAATATTTTTTAAAGGACAAATAAAATATAGATGTGGAGGGAGAGATCATTCCCTTGTTCATATTTGTGTTTACTTATTGCCCCTTATGCAATGTCAACACAATTGGGAGAATGGAGGGAAAATAGGTGTTATACACCTTGCTTCATAATTTTTATTAAAATTTTAATTTCTTATGTATGTTGTATCTATGAGCACCTAAATGGATGTGCAATATGTAGTGATTTATTTAAAATGTTATTAGTGTCATTTGATGTTCTATTGTGTCATTGTTCAATATTATATTATAATTATTTAATACTAAGAAATTATATTTGAAAGGACAAAACTTGGTACCCATTATTAAATCTAGGGTCTTGAGGCCAATATTAAATGTGGTACAAAGGATTAGGTAACACATGATTTATGTAATATGACTTGGTAGTTTTAAGGGAGCGTGTTTCTATAAAAGAAACCACAAGGGTAGTTTTTTGAGGTTGGACAACTTATCATTTGTGGAGGTTGGCCAAGTTATCATTTGTGGAGGTTGGATGCATGGTTACATGCTAGTTCACACGAAGTGTTTTTTGATTGGTATTATTTTGAAGGATTCCATGAATGTATTATAATATTACATTACTAAATATACATATGGTTGATACATTTTTTTGGAGGTTGAATTTTTTCCTCACGAGGGTTCTTCCAAGGTGTTTATTGTGTTATCCTTTGTGGGTATGATGTCTATTATTTACATATGGATTCTAAGTGTTTATTTTCTTAATTCCACAAATTGGGTTATGTTGAAATTATCATTGTATAGATACAAGTTTCCTTATAATATTAGCATCCTATTTTATTTAGGTGGGAGTTTCAATATCTAGGTCTATCTTTCCACAATGAAATCACATTATGAGTAATAAAGAAGCATCTAGGGTGTAAGAGCCAATCTTGCATCATCCAAACAAAAGAAGAAAACAAAGAAAAAATGAGAAAAGGAAAAAGAGGAAAAAAATAGAGAAAAAAAGGAAAATAAAAAAGGGAGAGATAGTAAATAAAATAAATTAAAAATAAAATCATTTATGCGTGGAGTTTACTTAGGCTTAGTTGGCATAAGTTAGTTATCATAAAATAAGTTTTTGTAACTTATCATTCAATAAAGTGCATAAGATTATATTAGCTGGCATTTTAGAAGGTTGTAGAAAGTTTCTTATTTAATAGTTTATTTTAGGCATTTATTAAATTACGTCATGGATTTAATATATGTAGCAGCGTAGTTATACCTACTCTCTGTAAACTTTATTCCACATTGGTTGTGTTTGTGATCTCTTTTGTGTTGAGTGCCTTAAAAAAGAGAGAGAAAAAGGAAAATAAAAAAAGAGAGAGATAGTAAATAAAATAAAATAAAAATAAAATCATTTATGCGTGCAATTTACTTAGGCTTAGTTGGCATAAGTTAGTTATCATAAAATAAGTTTTTGTAACTTATCATTCAATAAAGTGCATAAGATTATATTAGCTGGCATTTTAGAAGGTTGTAGAAAGTTCCTTATTTAATAATTTGTTTTAGGCATTTATTAAATTACACCATGGATTTAATATATGTAGCAACATAGTTATACCTACTCTCTGTAAAATTTATTCCACATTGGTTGTGTTTGTGATCTCTTTTGTGGTGAGTGCCTATATAAGGAAGACATATCAGAATTTGTATAGCTCCCTGTTTCAAGAAGTGGTAATAATATCATATTGTAAGAATTTGTAGTAATGATCCCATCTTGTAGAGGTTGTAATGATCTCCTCTTAAGAGGTTGTAGTGATCTCATTTTGTAAGAAGTTGTAAGGAAAGATCATCATTAAGCATTTGAAAGCATTTGGAAGAAAGCATTTTTTAGCATTATGAATCTATACTTTGTGATGCATTTTTGTTCTCTTTACCTCTATGTTGTTATGTTTATGTATTGATTGTGTAAGGGGAAACCTTTTATCAACTGGTATCAAAGCATGGTTTGAGTGTGTAAGGGCGGTACCCTTCATGAATGAGTAATTTTTTTATTCTAATTATTATCTAATACACCATAAGAAGTAACATAAAAGATATACATTAGGCTACTAATTATAGGCTTTCTATAGAAAATCCATGAATTTAAGAGCCATATATATGCATAAAACTAGGAAGGCTTCGTTTCATTTTTTCACCTCACTAATCTTGGGAACCAAGAGTCTCAAGGCTCTCCTAGACATGGTTGGATCATTTTTCAGATACAACTTTCAAATATGGCCAAAAAATATGGTCACGAGCATCCTCTAAAGGTTATGAATCCCTAAATAATACCTCTAAGGGGAACTAAATCTAATTACCCTTCATTTAGAAGGCTTTTATAATGCAAGGAGAGAGACCATATTGTTTGCGTATTACAATAAGTTTTGGTTTTGTTAGTTTGTAACTGTCCACGGTTATCATCGTTGGTATTTTTGAACTGTCTGATATGTTAGTTGTATTGCCTTTTTAAAGGCTTTGTTTACATAAATAAGGAATGATCGATCACAATTTTCACCATTCTATAACTATGCTTTGTCATTTCTATTTTATTGCTCTCTACATTCTCACGTGGTATCAGAGGCCCGACTAAAGTTTGCGCCTGTGCGATGAAGTGGTGTGGATTTCTGCAATGAAGAAGCCTATCTTTGGTTGTCAGCAGTGATGATATCATTGTCTTGGTTGTCTGTTTGATGCTTTCTATGATGTTGGGCTTTTTTTACAGAGTAAAAGGCATACAAGATGAAAAATAAATTTGATTCATTCATTCATTGTTTTGGGAAGATCATCTCTACTTGTAGTTCATACAAGATGTGGACATCAAAGGATATCTGCAGTAAAAATAGTGAAGGATTCAAAGAAGAATAAAGAACTTTAGTGGTGGCCGATTGTATATATGTGCAAATTTGTCTCTGTGGCGTGGACTGAAGTGTTTAAAGGATTCATAAACAAGGTCATTGAAATCGTGCAAAAATATATTCCTGTTATTGTCAGATTTGGAGATAAGTAAGTATACCTCGTCTCAATGTTTGAAGGGGCTAATTCAACTCAAAAACCATTTCAAGTGGTAGTAACCTTTCCCTTCCAACGACACCCATTGACCACGCATTATTGAAGAACCAAAGGTTTGTTGAAATATGCAGTGCCAGATTGATGCCTTAAATGTGCAGTTGACGAAGATCAAACCCCCTTTTGTCAAACTGTAAGTTTCCTTTTTTTAATGAAATAAATCCTTCCTTTTCCCTCTGGTATTTAGGAATGATTATTGCTACACCTATTTTATTTAAGGGTTTCAGTTTGTAACATAATTTGAGATTGGACAACGGCGATAAGAGGCCATTACAGTCAGCATCAAACATTAAATTTAATAGCAAATTAAGTTGATATAATTGAAAGGATTCGAATGCGGAAGAATAAACAACAAATGCAAATAAGATGAAACAAATAAACAACACACAGATTTATTTTGGTTCACCACAAATGTGGTTACATCCAAATTGCAGAGTATTGTATTGATATAAAGAACGAATTACAAATGAGAAGCTACAGCAAATATAAAGACTCCAACAATATTACAATGAAGAGTCTTCGGAATATTACTGTTGGCCTTCAACTTTCAACAAACTCCCGCCTGAAGGACAACCAATGCTGCAACTGACCACCCAATATCTTGCTGAAGTGCTGATTTATCTTTTCTTTACAAGCCCAAGAGAAGTCCTTGCACTTTCGAACTTCTCTTTGGCGACAACCTTTGTGAATATGGCTGCCGGATTGATCTTGGTATCAATTTTGACAACTTTCAACTTTCCTTCTTCAACTGCATGACGAACAAAGTGACCATGTGCGTCAATGTGCTTAGAGTGATGCTGTGATGAATGATTGTGAGCCATGAAGATAGTGTTGCGGCTATCCGAAAATAGATTATATTCATTTTGATGAACTTTCAAGTCACCAAGAAATCGCTGAAGCCAAATCATTTCCCTTGCCCCTTCAGAAAGAGCCAGGTATTCAGCCTCAGCTGAAGAAAGAGCAATACAATGCTGCAATCTTGAAGCCCAACTGATAGCCACTCCAGCAAACATGAAGGTGTATCCAGTGGTAGACCTTTGCTTATCCAAGTCTCTGGCAAGATCAGAATCAGTGTAACCTTGCAGCTGAACTTTATTTCCTCTAAAGAATAATGCATAATCTGAAGTTCCTTTTAGATACCGTAGTATCCACTTAACTGCTTCCCAATGAGCATTCCTGGGATTGCTCATAAATCTGCTTACAATTCCCACCGCATGAGCAATGTCGGGGCGGGTAGAAACCATTGCATACATAATGCTTCCAACTACAGATTTATAAGGGATTTTATCCATGAAATCCTTTTCTTCTTGTGTTTTTGGACACAATTCAGAACTTAAGCGGAAGTGACCAGCAGGAGGAAGAGGAGTAACTTTTGCATCAACCATGCCAAACCTCTCAACAACTTTATCAATGTATTGTTTTTGGGATAAGGTAATTTCCTCTTCTTCCTATCTCTTGTGATTGTCATGCCAAGAATCTTCTTGGCTGCCCCTAAGTCCTTCATGTCAAATTTTCTTGCCAATTTCTCCTTTAACTCATTAACAATCCTTTTGTTTGTGCCAGCTACTAACATGTCATTGACATAAAGAAGGAGAATTACGAACTCACCATTAGGAAGTGTCTTGAAGTAGACACATGGGTCTGATTCACATCTTGTGAAATTATTTTCAGCCATGAATCGATTGAATTTTATATACCACTATCTTGGAGCTTGCTTGAGGCCATACAAACTCTGATTTAGCTTGCAATAAAGATGTTCTTGTCCCTTTTTGATGAATCCTTGAGGCTGCTCCATTTATAGCTCTTCTTCTACATCACCATGTAGGAATGTGATCTTTACATCAAGCTGCTCCAACTCAAGATCCCACATTGCCGCTAATCCCAAGACTGTTTTGATAGTTGTCATCTTGACAACCGGTGAGAAGATCTCATTAAAATCTATCCCCTTCTCTTGATCAAACAACTTTACCACCAATCTGGCCTTGAAGCGTTTTCTACCTTCATCTTCTTCTTTTATCTGGTATACCCACTTGTTCCTAAATGGTCTTTGATTAGGCGGAAGAGAGACTAAATCCCAAGTCTAATTCTTTAGTAAAGAATCCATCTCCTCATGCATTGTTGTTTGCCATTTCTCATTATTGACATCTTTGAGAGCAACTTTAAATGTTGATGGTTCTAAAAATTTGGAAACAAGAATTGAAGGCTCTGCTTCCTCAGCGAACAATAGCTCATAATCAGAGAGCTTAGAAGGAATTGTCCTCTGCCTGGTTGATCTCCTCAATCCATGAGTCTGCTCGAAATCAATACATAATTTTGATTGTGAAATGATATTTTTGTTACAATCAATATCATTTGTAATCGAATAATAGGGAAAAGAATTTTTGTTATTTCTCCCAAATTTTGTATTTGATGCAAACATATCATCAGAGAATGTGCTATTTTTTTCAGCACTTCTTATCACGTTTGTCTTTTGTGTGGCTGCCAAGGAACTTTTTGTCTTGCGTGGAGCTGCAAGGGAGCAGAGAATCCCACACTAGCTGGCAGAAGTCATCCCATCTTCTACTATGCGTGGGCTGTGTTCTTCCTGCTAGCCAAAGACTATGTGATGCGGGCCTGGCTGTGGGTGAATGGGGCTGTTGGGAGGTCTGTCATGCTTCCCTGTGCCATGATGGCCACACCCCATAATTTGTTGGCTTAAAAATTCACACAGGCCATAATTTTCTTCCTCGTGTGGGCCATGGTGTTCATGGAGACCCTACTATAACTAGACCTGTTGTCCACGATGGCTGTGAGCTCCATGTGGGGTACTCTGTTCTTCTTGTAGGCTAGTCCTGCCCGTGACTGCCAATGGGCTATCTTCTCTACACAAATTCTATTCTTTGTGCTGGACAGAGACTCTGTCACGCGGGGTGAACAGAGGAGTTGTGTCCTCATCAAGAACATTGGTTGGGATGTGACTTAGGGGAGTGCCACTATCAAATATAGATGTTGTCGTTTCAACCAAAGACTGTGGTCTTCCTTGTTGCATAACAAGATCATTCTGTTCGCAGCTTGTATGTGTATGAGAATTCACAGTGTCATCATTATCATGATTTGTAGAAGAAGAAGAGGAGGATGGAGATGTCATAGGTGCAGGGGCTATAATAGAGGTGGGTGTCATACTAGAATGTAGAGGATGTTGATTTTGATTATGAGAGGAGTCAATGCCATTGATGGAAAAATATAATAAAGGAACATAATATTTTATATGTGTTTCCTCTGATAAGGCTAGAAACATTGTCTCATTGAAAACCACATCTCTACTCCTCATGATTTTCTTCTCAATTGGATTCCATGTTCGAAAACCAAACTGATCTTCTCTATAGCCCATGAAGATACACTACTGGGATTTTAGGAACATGAACAAATGCCTCGCAACCGAACACATGGAGATGGGAATAAGCGATTCACTTGCCCAACCACTCCTCTTTCGGGATACCAAAATCCAATCGAGATGAAGGACTCTGATTAATTAGATATACAGCTGTATTGCAAGCCTCAGCCCAAAACTCCTTCCTTAAACCAGCATTGGAAAGCATGCATCATGCTTTCTCAAGGATGGTTCGGTTGAGTCTTTCCGTTGCTCCATTCTCTTGGGGAGTGAAAGGAACAATTTTAATTCTTTGAATACCTTGGTCTACACAAAAATTGTCAAACTCCAAAGAGAAAAATTCTCCTCCATTATCCTATTTTAAGCATTTAATCTTATGACCACTTTGATTTTCAACAAGTGCTTTGAAAATTTTAAATTTTGAAAACACTTTAGATTTGCGAGAAATCATATAAATCTATACCTTCCTTGTACAATCATTAAGAAATGTGAAAAATTAATTTGCCCCTCCGTGAGAGTTTACCTCCGTAGGACTGAAGACATCCGAGTGTATCAACTCCAATGGTGTTGTCTTCTTGTCATGGCCATTCTTCAAGATGCTGACCCATTTTTGTTTCCCACAAAGACAATGTTTGCAAAACTCCAAATCTACAGATTGAAGACTGGGTAATTGATCTCGGTTCAGCATAACCTCAAGGCCTTTCTTACTCATGTGACCCAATCTTTGATGCCAAAGTGCAACATCACTGTCCACAAGAGTCATAGCAGCTCCCACCTCACTAATAGTTTCAACAACATAGAGGCTGCCCACTTTATCGCCTTTTGCGATAACCATAGAATCACTGGTGACTTTCCATTTGTCTGTGAGAGTGGTGAGAAAGCCTTGTGTATATAGCTGACTCACAGAAATCAGATTTTTCTTCAATTTTGAAATATGCCTAACATATTTTAACAGAAATTAACTCCTCCATTTAAATGCAAAACAATATCATCTCTTGCAATAATTTCACACGAATTATTTTCCCCCAAATAAAATTTTCCAAACTCACCTTCTTGGTAGTTTGTAAACAAATCTGTGCAAGAAGTGGCATGAAAGGAAGCACCGAAATCTAGGACCCAAGATTCGGATGTTGTGTCACTTGTGGAGAGAATTAAGATGCCATCATCTCTATCGTGAGCTATATTTTCTCCGCTGTCCAAAACCTTTTGTTGTGCCTTCTTGTATTTTCTACAATCTTTCTTGACATGGCCATATTTGCCACAAAACTAACAATCGTCGTATCTTCCTCTAGATTGTGATCTTCTTGCTGATTATGGCCACTGATTGTAATTATTTTTGCCTCTATGTTGGCTTCTTCCTCTATTCTCAGTGCTAACCATGGTAAGAGAATCACCAGATGGAGTGTCTTTGTTACTTCTTCTCATATCTTCACTAAGTAAAGTTGAAACCACTTCATTGTAGACCAACTTCTTCTTTGTGGAATTAGAAGTGCTAACAGCTGTAACTACGGGATCCCAACTGTCGGGTAAGGAACACAACAAGATAATGGCTTTGGCTTCGTCATCTTGTGTCATGCGAACAAAGGTTGCTTGACATAGTAAAGTATTTAAATCATTTATATGATTGGACATTGCAGCCCCTTCCTTCATTTTTAACTTGTAGAGTCTCTTCATAATGAAGATTTTATTTGCCGCCGATGCCATCTCATACATGCTCTGAAGTTTGTCCCAAATTTATTTTGCTGCTTTCTCATTCAAGACATTGAACAAGACATTTTGCAATAGCGAAAGGAAGATTGATACCATCACTTTATCATCTATTTTCTTCCAATCTTCATCTAACATCGCAGCTGGTTTCTTAGTTTTTCCTTCCAGTGTGATTGATAAATCTTGCTTAATCAGCAAGGAACGCATTTGCACTTTCCACAGGCTGAAGTTCTTGCCTGCGAATTTCTCCACTTTTGTATCCTCCATCTTTCCATAAATTCAACGCCGATTTCCAATCTGCACAACCTATGCTCTGATACCAGTTGAAAAGATTCGAATGCGGAAGAATAAACAACAAATGTAAATAAGATGAAACAAATAAACAACACACAGATTTATCCTAGTTCACCACAAATGTGGTTACATCCAGACTACAGAGTATTGTATTGATATAAAGAACGAATTAAAAATGAGAAGCTACAACAAATATAAAGACTCCAGCAATATTACAATGAAGAGTCTTTAGAATCGAAGAGTCACAATAAGAGACAAAAGACTGTTGGCCTTCAACTCTCAACAATAATTTAGGTATAGTGGATCCAAATTTTTAGCTAGAAAACCTCTCTTGAAGGGGATCAAGAATAACTTGGTAGTACGGTCATGCTTTATCATTTTTGCTTGCATGCACCCACATAGATATACACTTTTAAGCTACTTTGATCACATTTTTACCAGCATCTGTAAAGCTTTGACTCTCGGTCAACTTTGAGATTTCATGTGGAATACTCTAAATTTGAAAGGGCAAGTGTGGCACATTAATGGGATAGGAATACACAAATAGATTTGATACGGGTTCATGGGGTTTTTTTACACTACGAAGAATTAAATGTCTAGAATGGTATCATTCTCTATCAATCAAATTGTGTCCTACTTCTGTTGTCTTGTGTTAATTGTTCGAACCTATTTTATACTTCGTAATAGCTGAAACATTTTGAATCTCTATGAGAAAAGCCATAGAATGGTGTGTTGAGGTATAAGAATTATTATGGGACAGATCTATTATTGATTGAAATCAACATTATTATTTTATCATCATGGATATAGATATATCAGATTTTGTTTGTGCTATTGAAGTCATTTATGCTACATTTCACAAAAAATTCAAAGGTATGGATGCTACTTATGATATATACAGTCTAAGGACAATGCACAGGAGGCTAGAAGCAATAGAGGAAGGAGTTTGTTCATAATGCCAAGCTAGCTTCTCTCTTAGGGATGATTCATTGCATGAGAAGCAATCTATTTGTGTCATTGAAAAGTCGAGGCTTGGCAAATTCATCCCTAAAGAGAAGAGGGGGATTGGTTGCATGATTGTCTCTTCAATGCATGAGGGGGGAAAGATTTTGTTAGGGTAAAAGTACAAACTTGTGTCACACTTTTATAAAGGAAAAGGACGACAACATTCAAATTCGTAAACTTTAACGACATAAAAGTGGCATTTGTGTTTAGAATTTGAAGATGATGTAAACTAATGAAACGTGTAAAATTTGATCAAGTTTGGGCTTATAATTTTTTAAAAAAAATTTGAAAAAAATTTGACATAGTTTTTTAATTTTTGAAGTCCATTTTTTTATTCCTGAAATAAGCTGAAAATTTAGGGTCTAGTCCGCGTTAACAAACTATATGTAAATAATATTTTTTTACTTTGATTTCATAATATGTTTTAGATGACATGTATAGCTAATGCATAAAAAAACAAAGATTGGATTTCGTTAAGTATTTTGTTTGTTATAACTATCCAAAGTCGGTGTTACCTGAAATCAACAGTTTTTAGTCCGCGTTCAATTTTACCTATCAAATCTACACCAGTAAAAAAAAAATTACATATTCTTAAAGAGGACTCTCTCCTCTAG
>MU223153.1:98792-109578 GCA_018584345.1 Thuja plicata
TATTAATTACTTATATCATTTTATATAAAATCATATTATTTTATTTCTACGATAAAAAAAAAATACTAAATATAAACAAAAATAACTATTAAATTACAACTATTTTCTATTAATTAAACAAAAAAAACCAATTAAACATAGATTTTTAATTAAAAAACAATTATTTAATACTAAATAAACAAAAACAACTAAAACAAAACATTGAAAAAAATTAAAATAAAAAAATAAAAAATGTACTTACCCCTTTCGGCCAGAATACCCCTGTAGCTCTCTCCTTAGCCCCAACCCGCTGAATGTGAATGACCCGCGCGGGATTTTTTTTCCCTTTTATATACTTTTGGGGGTCCGGCCGGACCCCCTTCCGGCCGGAATGGGTCCGGCCGGACCCCCCGCGCCACATAGGTGCCACTTGGCGCATAAAAAGTGCCACAAGGGTCCGGTCGGACCCATTCCGGCCGGACATATTTCAGCCGGAATGGGTCCGGCCGGACCCCTCTAGTATGTCCTTTAGTGCGACACACTATTGTACTTTTACCCGTTAATGATTTATTGAGCACTTGAGGAGGCTTTAGACACACTCAGAGGAGATGTGGACTTTAAGAGGGAAGAAATCTCATGTGTAGGCATATAAATGATGATTGTATCCACAACACTTGAGCCGGCGTTAGACAAACTCAAGTGAGATGTGAATTTTTGAAGGAAAGGTGTCTCATGTGCAGCATTGAAGGAGACATTAGACACTTGGAGGAGATGTGAAATTTTAGAGGAAATGTGTCTCATTGTGCACGAGAGGTGGGAGCACTCATGTTGTGTAGACAACTTCAGATTTTGTGGTCAGGAGATCCACTAATCTAGTAAGTTTGGTGTTTCTTGACTAAGCGAACAAGGATTGGTAAAGGCACGTTGTGACAATCTCCAAAAGGGTTTGGTTAAAAAACCTTGCAACTTCCACTCTTGTTCAAATTATTTTAATAAATGGGGGAATGTTGATATATGACAATAAGTTTTTGTTTAGTTAGTTTGTAACTCTCCACAGTTATTGCTGCAGGAGAATCCATAGGTTGACTAGGGAAATCTATTTTTTTTAGGTGTGTGTGTGTGCCTTAGGGAATTTTTTTTTTGTTATGTTAAAGGTCATGTTGACCACAGAGTAGGTGCAATAGGGTTTAGGTCAATTGAGTCTTAGGACTTTTGTAAAGTGCAATTAAGGCTAAGAAGTTGTAAAGCCTTCTAATTGACACAAGAGTGATGATGATGTCATCATGGGGTTGTTAGGGTCAAATATGGGTTAGAATCATATTTTGGCCATAATTATAGTTTTTGAGAAGATTTGATGCACATTGAAACTCATTTGCATAGTTTTGCCAGAAATTGTCAAAAGTTGCAAAAGTTGCATTTTGCAACTTTGCAACTTTTGAAATGTTGCTCAGACAACATTAAAAATTTTAACAACTCAACCAAGAGGATCCCTAATGGGAAAATAACTGCTTGAACACCCTATTCAAGAAATTTCTTGACCTTGTAGCAAGGTTGGATGTCCATTGTACGGATTGAGTTTTTGAAAGTAATGAAGGATATATGAATTGGTGTGCAATTTTGAAGTTTTTGATTACACTAGGTTTATAATGGATTAGATTTGGCACTGTAACTCATGCATGTTGTAGGGTAGATGCTTACTTGATTCTATGTAGCATTAGTTAGGTGTTTTGTACAGTTTGAATTTCTTCTTTTAAATATTTTGGTTTCTTCACTATCACTGGTATTATCCAGACAATTTGTAAAGATGGAGTTCTAGCTTATTCTCCCACCATGCATTCTATACAACCCTTTGGGAATAGTGACTAGACTCTATGTGTGTAAATATGGCAGGAGTTGGGGCCCTCAAAAGTAGAGGAGCTATTTTTAATTTCTTTCCCTAGGCGAGCAAGAGGTGAGCCCAGCTAGGGAAGACCAAAGTGTAGAGAGCACAAATTGCAAAGGTGGTTAGATGGAAGGAAAATTCATTTTGGAATTGAAAGATAGAAGTCTTTCCAAGATGTGGTAAAGAGGGAGAGATCAGACAAATCCATTGGTTAAGTGAAAACTTACTAAGTTGCAGAGGAGCCAGGAAAATCCTACAAGCTCTTAATTTGGCTCATTTTGAGTTAGGGTACTGTATGGCCAGTGGTGACCCCAAGACCCCAAAAATCCTTGAGAGGTAGGAATATGAACCAAGAATCCCAAGAAAAGATTTAAGGTTTACTTGGAGGGATTGGGAGTAAATCTTTGATTTCTCAGAGAAGGAGACCTAATTGGGCTAGTAACATTTTAGGCCTAATTGAGATGTTTGGTGAAATTGACTTGTGAATGTGATTCAGGAGCATCTTGGTTCATTGACAATCCTACACAACAAAAAATATGTTTGCTTTAGTTCTTTATTTTTTTCTCTGTCGCTCGAGTTCTGTTGCTCGGGCATGCTTACCTCTGTTGCTTGGTCATGCTTTACCAACAGGTTTTAGTGATGCTTTACTGACGGGTTTTGGTGATGCTTTACCGATGGGTTTCGTTGTTGTCATTACCAATGAGTTTTTTGATGCTCGATTATGCCTTACCGATGGTTGTTTATTTTTGGTGTTCATCTGCCCTAGATGCTTATTTTGGGAGTTGGATTTTTGGTCGACTTCTCAGTTAATTTTTGATGGCTTAATTGTTTTGGGATCTCTCTTTGGGATTTGTGTGGACCTAAATCTGGGACTCCCTTATGGATTTGAGTGCTAACCTCTTATGGTGGACTCTTCTATTTATTTGGTTGTATGTTCTTAGTTTAGGTATCAATGTTAGAGCAAGAAGGAAAATGTTTAGACATTGAGATCGAAGGTCTGTGATCTTTGTTGTATGAAGATCTTATTGTAATTCATTGAATATATGGTTGAAACTGGAAAGGCCTTACAAAATTTCATGTAATTATTTTGATCAAGTTAATATAAAGGATCTGTGTGTTTTCTCTCACTGTGTTGTTTGGCTTCCGCATTGGTTCTGCAAGTTGATTTGGTAGTTTGGTGAGCCATGGGCCCCTTCTTCTTACCCCCCTTGTGTTAGGTGGTATCAGAGAATGCTAAGATCTAAGTTCCTTATTGAAACCCTAACCCTAGTTGGTATTGTTGTGGGGTAGCAGATTATGATATGACCTACAACTACAGAGGGATTCAAGATGGTTCATGGGAGAGGAAATGCAGATCCAGGTCTAGTTGATATGCTTAGACATATGGCTGCTAAATTGGAAGTTTTTGAGATAGCCCAATGTAGAGGAAGACATCTTGATGATGTTAGTGATGATGAAATTGAAGAGTTTCAAGGTGAAGCTACACCTGTACCTGTGATGAATCAGGAAGAAGAGAGATTTGTGAGAGCTTTGACAAGTTTGAAATCCACACCTTAGTTTAATCCTCCTGAGTATAGTGGAAAATTGGATTCGGATAAATTGATTGACTAGATAACTAAGATGGAAAAGTATTTTGAATATGAGAATGTGGCAGAGGATAAGAAGGTGAAGATTGCAAGCACAAAATTGAAAGGACATGGATCGTTATGGTGGGAACATCTGCATTTGGATTGAAAGAAGAAAGGTAAAGAAAAAATCAAGGTATGGGACAAGATGGTAAACAAATTGAAAGGAAAGTTTCTTCCTTGTGATTATCAAATTAACCTGATTAGGAGAATGCAAAGCCTAAAGCAAAAGGATAAATCTGTGAAAGACTACACTAAAGAATTCTATAGATTGAACATCAGATCTGGACATGTTGAAGATGAAGTTTAAAAAGTTACAAGATACGTGAATGGCTTGAGAAGTTCTATACAGGATGAAATCAGTTTGTTCAAGATGGAAAGCATTGAGGAGGCATACCAATTTTCCCTAAAAGTTGAGGAAATCTTGAACATAAGATATGAACAAAGACAAAGAGGTAGAGGTGGTAGATTCCCTAGAGGAAGAGGAAGATCTCATGGTGAGAACAACAAATCTGAACCAGACAAGTCAATTTCAGACACATCTCAAGCCAAAGCAAAGACTGAATGGAAAGGCGGAAATTCATACCAAGGAAGAGGTAATTATTCGAGAGGTGGATATAACAGAAAAGGATTCCAAGTCTCTTGTTACAATTATGGTGAAGAAGGACATAAATCCTTTGAATGTACCCATGCAAGCAAGAAAGGCAATAGTAGAAGAAATGCATTGGTGCAAGAGGAGTCACCAAATGAAGATAAAAAGGAAGGAAATTTCATGATCCAAAGGATACTGTGAAGTGAAAAGGATAAGAAAGATCTGATCAGGAAAAGTTTGTTTAAGACCAGATGTAGAGTTGGAGAAAAAGTGTGGAAAGTTATTATTGACAGTGGAAGCTCGAAGAATCTGGAATTTGAGGAATGGTTGCAAATTTACAGTTGGAGAGGATGAAACATCCAAATCCCTATCAGAGCTCATGGATCAAGGATGATCATACATTAATGGTGAGTGAAGAATGCTTTGTGAATATGAAAATTGGAAATTATTTTGATAAGGTGTTGTGTGATATTATGCCTATGGATTGTTTTCATATTTTGTTGGGTAAACCTTGGAAATATGATAGACATGCTATACATGATGGAAGATTGAATAGATACTCTATTTGGGTTGATGGTAGGAAGCAAGTTCTGTTACCTTTGGTAGAAGAATCTATTGGTGAGATATGTACAACTGTGAAAGTTTTTCTGATTGAAGGTAGAAATTTTGTTAATGATTTGAAAAGAAATGATATATATTATGCTTTGATCCCTAACAAACCAAGTAAGAATACATAAGATGACATTCCTACAGAAGTTGGAAAACTACTCCCTGAGTACAAGGAGATAATTTTAGATAATGTACCTGATGGTTTGCCACCAATGAGAGATATCAGTCATTATATGGATTTGATTCCTAGAGCTATTTTACCAAACAAAGTACCACATTGGTTAACACCTACCAAATATGAAGACCTTAACTGAAAAGTTCATGAATTGTTGAACAAAGGATTGATCTGAGAAAGTTTGAGTCCATGTGTAGTACCTACTGTATTGGCACCTAAGAAGAATGGAGAATGGTGAATGTGCATTGATTCTAGATAAATCAATAAAATCACAATGAAGTATAGGTTTCCTATACCGAGAATGGATGACATAATGGATTATTTGAGTGGAGCAAACTATTTTACCAAAATTGATTTGAAAAGTGAATATCATCATATTAGAATTAGAGAGGGAGATGAATGGAAGACTGCTTTCAAGACAAAATAAGGTTTATATGAGTGGTTGGTTATGCCCTTTGGTTTAACTAATGCACCAAGTACATTTACAAGATTAATGAATGAAGTCCTGAAGAAATTCTTGAATAAGTGTATGATTGTATATTTGGATGATATTCTAATATTCAGTAAGACCAGAGAAGACCATTTGATGCATATAAGGCAGGTGTTACAGAGATTGAAAGAGGAAAAGTTGGTAATAAATCTAAAGAAATGTTCCTTCATGAAAGAATAGCTTGTGTATTTGGGTTTTGTGATTTTAGCTGATGGTTTGAAGATGGATCTAGAGAAGGTTGAGGCTATATTGAGTTGGCATACACCTGAAAATGTCATTGAGGTAAGATCATTTCATGGATTGGCAAGTTTTTACAGGAAGTTCATCAGAAATTTTAGTTCTATTTGTAATTCTATGACTGAAACAATGGGAGGAGATAGAAGAGAACTCAAATGGACACATGGAGCTGATAAGAGTTTTGAAGCTTTGAAGTTGGAGGTTGATGAATTTCCTGTATTGGCCTTACCTGATTTCAATAAGGTATTTCAAATTGAATGTGATGCAAGTGGAAGTGCAATTGGAGCTGTGTTAACTCAAGAAGGTAAAATTCTTGCTTTCTTTAGTGAAAAATTGAATTATGCAAAAAGGAAATATTTGGTCTATGACCAAGAGTTCTATGCTATTGTGCAAGCTAAGAAGAAATGGAGACATTATTTGATGCCAAATGAATATGTGTTGTATACTCATCAGAAGGCTTTACAATATTTGGGTAGTCAAAATAAGTTGAATCAGAGACATATGAAATGGGTAGAGTATTTTTAGAGATTTACATTTGTGATTAAGCATAAGAGTGGAGTTCCTAATAGAGTTGCTGATGCATTGAGTAGAAGAAGATCTTTGTTGACTAAAATGAGAATTGAAGTTCTTGGTTTTGATGACATGAATAATTTGTATGAAATTGATCATAATTTTTTAGAGTAGTGGAAAGTGTGCAGAGCACCTAATTCAAACCAATCAAGTAAATATGAACACTATTTCATTTAGGAATATATGTTGTTTAAAGGTATTCATTTGTGTATACCAAGAGGTTCAATGAGAACTAATTTGATAAAAGAGAAACATAGTAGTGGATTGGCTGGACACTTTGGTATTGATAAGACATTGAGTTTTTTTAAGGAGAGGTATTTTTGGCCTCAGTTGTATAAGGATGTTATGAAATTTATAAGAAGTTGTGGAGTTTGTCAAGTTGCAAAAGGAGTGAGTCAGAATACTAGATTGTATACACCTATTACTGTTCTTGAGAAACCTTGGAGTGATATCGGCACAAATTTTTTTCTTGGCTTACCTAGGACAACAAGAGGTAATGATTCTATATTTGTTGTTGTGGATAGATTTTCTAAGATGACACATTTCATACCATGTAAGAAAACATCAGATGAAGTATACATAGAAGATATTTTCTTTAAGGTAATTGTCAGATTGCATGGATTACCGAGGAGTATCATTTCTGACCGAGATAGTAAGTTTGTTAGATACTTTTGGAGAACACTTTGGAAAAATTTGGATACTGAGTTGAATTTTAGTTCTAGATTTCATCCACAGACTAATGGACAAACATAGGTTGTAAACCAAAGTTTGGGTCATTTGTTGAGATGTTTAGTTGGAGACACACCGGGCAATTGGGATTTTTATGTTGGAACAAGAAGAATTTGCACACAACAGTTCAATAAAAAAAAGTACTGGAAAGACACCTTTTGAGATTGTTCATGACACACAATCAAGAGGTATATCAGATTTGAGAGATATTGTTGGAGAAGAGAAAAGAAGTGCTGAAGCAGAAGAATTTGCAGAATTTATGAAGATATTGCATGAAGATGTGAAATAGAAGCTAGAGAAAAGTAATCAGAAATACAAAGACAGTGCAGACAGATCTAGAAGAAACAAAACATTTGAAGTTGGTGATGCAGTGATGGTTCATCTGAAGAAAGGAAGATTTCCTATTGCAACATATGGTAAACTGAAAATGAAGAAATTTGGTCCTTATAAAATACTGAGAAGATTTGATAGTTAAAATGCTTATGAAGTTGAATTACCTGATTACATGGATATATCACCTATATTCAATATTTCAGACTTATATGAATATCATGAACCTGATGAAGAAGTGAAAATACCAAGTGATTATCCTAAGAAGAAGATATAAGAAGTTGAGAAGATTTTGAAATAGAGAAATGGCAGAAGTACAAGAGGAAAGGAATACATGGAGTATCTGGTAAAGTGGAAGAATAGACCAATTGAGGAATCATCTTGGATTTCTCAATCTAAGTTGGATTCATTTCAAGTTGGACCTAACACATGATTTGGATAATCATTTCTTGTAACCCTAGGTGTCTGATGTAGAATCATCTTGGGTCATTGGCAATCTTGCACAACCAAAAAGATGTTTGCTTTAGTTCTTTAGTTTGTTCTCTATCGCTCAGGTTCTGTTGCTTGGGCATGCTTTCCTTTGTTGCTCGGTCATGCTTATTTTGGGAGTTGGATCTTTGGTCGACTTCTCAGTTAATTTGTGATGGCTTAGTTGATTTGGTATCTCTCTTTTGGATCTATGTGGACCTAAATCTGGGTCTCCCTTATGGATTTGAGTGCCAACCTCTTATGGTGGACTCATGTATATATTTGGTTGTATGTTATTAGTTTAGGTATCAATCTTAGAGAAAGAAGGAAAATGTTTAGATATTGAGATCAAAGGTCTATGATCTCTATTGTATGAAGATCTTATTGTAATTCATTCAATATATGGCCAAAAATAGGAAGGCCTTACATCCTAACCTGTAATTATTTTGATCAATTTAATATAAAGGATCTCTGTGTTTTCTTCTCTCACTATGTTGTTTGGCTTCCACATTGGTTCTACAAGTTAGTTTTGTAGTTGGGTGAGCCACGGGCCCCTTCTTCTTACCCCCTTACATTAGAATGAAACTAGGTGGAACTCCTAATACCCATAGTTGGTTGGACTGAAGTCTCTAAAGACACCTCCACACCTCTATAAGACCATTTCAATAAGTTGGAGGTTAGAAGCCTTTAAGGTGGTTTAAGGGATAATGGCTAGTGTTGCAAGAATGCCACAAGTTTGACTTTATAGAAAGAAATTTCATGATAGTTGGGTTGGCTAGATAAACCAAGGGATCCTAATCAAGAAAAGATCCTATAGGTGAAAAGTAGTGGAGTGAAACACCCTATAAGTCTTATGAATCAGTGAGTGATTCATCCAAACTCCCTATCAGTTATCACCGTTAGTATTTTTGAACTATCTAATATTTTAGTTGTATTATCTTTTTAAATTCTTAGCTAGAAAATGTCTCTTAAGGAGGATTGATGCAGTCAAGCTCGCAGGATCCAATAAAGGACTATCCAAAGTTGCAGCCAAATAACAAGAACACATCAGAAATAACACAACACAAGATATTTCAACATCAACTTTAAATATTAATTCATAATTTCAATTACATGGAAAATGTCAGGCTATAAGGCCTTCCCGATTATGGTCAAATACAAAGATACAACTCAAGATCAACTATAGATCTTCTAAAAGTTTCAAATCACCTTCCTAACTAGCCAAGATCTATGACACACCACACAATAATCTGGTAGGAACTCCAAGACAAAATCTAAACTTGTGCTTGCAATCCACCAAGCAATCTTCTTGCCTCCTAAGCCAACATAATACTATCCCTCCAAGGTATCTTCCACCAAATTCAGATCCGCATATCTTACATCTCTACCCTCTACCCTCTAACACTCTACCCAAACCTCTTTATTTATATAATTCAGCCACAAGTCAGCTTTACAAAAGAATTAAATCAAAACAAAAGTCAACCTCAAGAACACAACACCCTATGTGTTCTTCACCAGTCGTCTTGCAAAAAAATATTAAATGATAGTCGGTCATTACAATCCATGATGAAAAAATATTAAATCCATAAGTTGGCTAGCCAGTTGGCCAATAGATCCAACTAAAGAACCCAGTAGAAAAACTCAATCGGAGAAGAAGACCCTCGAGTACTAGAGACAGGCACTGAAACCCATCGGTAAACACAGAGAAATCAAAACCTGTTGGTGAACACTGAGCCATAAGAAACCAAAATCATCGGTGAACACTGAGCCATAAGAAACCAAAACTCATCGATGAACACTACCGAGAAACCAACCCATCAAATCGGTAAATGAAGGAACCCAACACATAACAAGAAAATCAACAAGTAACCAAGATACTACTACATCAGACTCCCGGGGTACAAAGAAAAGTGTGTCCCACACTTTCTCACCAAAGGGAACATCTAAACAACACCAACTCCACTTCATCTTCACCAAAGGTTTCCACTCCATCATCATAATCCACTGCATCTCATCAACCCAATCAGGATTCTCACCCTCAGGAATAAATTGAAAAACTCCATCATCATGATCCTCAAAAAATCTTAGAAACTCATTATCTGCATTAGCACATAGGGAATCCATATCAGCAATAGTAACAACAAACAACATATTAGGATGTCCACCATCTTCACCAATCTCATCATCAACAAGATGCTCTACCATTTCCACATTAGATCCATCCATCCGAGTATGAAAATCAACCACCTCTACAATAGAAAAATCAAATTGCTCCTTCCTCCTCTGAACAATTCTTTGCATAGGCCAAACAAGCCTCAGTCTGATTGGAAAATGCCAACAGACATTACACACACTCTGTTCTGCCAACCGATCAGTTAAGTCTTCAAGCTTTCTACCAAGTCTGCACATGATATTCTCCTGAAACATGTGAAAATTCTCCATCAGCAAAGCTATCAAATCCTCTACCCAAATTTCAACAAAACCAATAGATCTAGGGTTACCAAGATCAATAAAGGCAACCCTAATCTCTTCCAAGACCTCAGTATTCAAATTCCTCATCTCACCACAGATCTCAACTAGCAGATCCTCAACAAACCAATCAACCATCCCAGGGTCCAATCTTCTCAGAGGCATCTCTCCAGATCTTCAAAAACCCTCTGTAACAAATAAAATTATGACCACCTTGTGACAACCTCCAAGTTTTTGTAAGTACAATCTACCATCAGCCACCTCACAAAAAACTAGGCCACGACTCACAAGTTCAGGAATATAGATTTGTAACCAATCTCCAAGATGAAATGAACCAGCAGCTCTGATACTACTTGATGCAGTCAAGCTTGGAGGATACAATAAAGGACTGTCCAAAATTACAACCAAATAATAAGAACACAGTGGAAACAACACAACACAAGATATTTCAATATCAACTTTATATTAATTCAGAATTTAATTACATGCAACATGTTGGGCTATAAGTGTAACACCCCAAAATTGGCACCTAATAATCAATCAATTTTGGTGCATTTTCTTATCTTCGAAGTCCTATTTTACTAGGCAAATTCTTCTAATTGACTTTAATCGACTGAGTTTCAAATGCAGA
>MU223153.1:140601-197935 GCA_018584345.1 Thuja plicata
CCGTTTCCCCTGTCTGGCGATCACCCGACTGAGGACCCACATCCACCTGCCATATGCCACCTGTCACACGGCCACTGGTTACTTTTCTGCACACTGGGACGCTGAGTCACCTCTCTGTTCTGGCGACTAGGCGACCAAGGTGATCACGAAGTCGAGAGACATTTTTTACTAACTGCTGAAACTTCACGCGATCAAGCGACTGAGGTGGGTCCCGCAGACAGATATTCCTTTATCTTTATTACTTCGCGACTAAGCGACGAGTAGCTTTTCTATTCATTAATCACACAGTCACGATCAGACTTCCCTTTGTCTTCATTACTCAGCGAGTACGCGACGAGCCCACTTTCTTCTCGTCGCACGCTCGTGAGCTGCTTTCTATTTCTCCTTTTTGATCGACGACCGAGCGACGAGCCACTTTCTTCCTCAGTCGCACACTCGCAACCCCTTTCTCTTTCACTTGATAATTGCAGCGATTGAGTGATGAGTACTACTTTTCATTTGGTCGCGCACTCGCGAGCCATTTCTTCTTTTATTTGATTGCTCGGCGATTGCGCGACGAGGCCTTTTCTTTTATCAATCTCTCAGTCGCGAGCTGCTTTCTGATGTCCTAGAAACATCGGCGATTAAGCGATGAGCATTTCACCTCCTTTGGTCGCTCGGTCGCGGTCTTGCAACATTGATTTCTAAAGACATCGTGACTGCGCGATGACCTCCTGGAACAACTTGTCACCAACTCGCGCACTGCTCTCCATACCTCAAATTTGATCCACGACTGGGCGACGACAGGAATTACAACTCGTCGTGAACCCGTAGACGGAAAAGACTTTTTCAAAAATAGATCGCGATTGCGCGATGACTGCGATTGGTAGCTCGTCGCGCACTGGCGCAACTGAATGACTTGAACATAAAATCACCGCGATCGCGCAATGAGACAAGAGTAAGAACTTTTGAAAGGGTCTAGCCATTTTTGGGTGGGAAAACACAGGGGACGGCCAAATTGCACAGGATGTAAAAATTTGGGTAACAGTTACTAAGGAATACTATAACCTCTCTGCATTCTTAGATATTTGACTTTGTTTAAATTTGGCAAGGCAATCTTGCTTGATGCAAGAACTTGCAGTGGTGCTCAGTTGAAAGTTGCACCATTGGGTATCTTTTAAACTGTGAGTCCTAGCATTGAATCATCTGTGCGATTAGCTCTAGTTGGCTGGGTAAATTCTAGTGACAACCTTGTTTCTCCCACAAAGTCACTAGAACATTCATGTCCACACCAGACGAAAGTGTCCCCATGGTGCATTAAGCACCATTGCTTATGTTAGCATGCCTTCCTAAGGTCTATGGGCATCGGGTAAACCATGAAAAAAACAATTGCTGCTCCAAGGATGATTTAGGATCATAATGTATCCCAATTTTTTATTTTATCAAATTTCAAGAAAACCTTAAAATCACGAAGGGTACTTACAACTACATATAAGGCATGGATAGTACATACAAACACTTGTAAGGCCTGATTATAGTCATGAATGTACATAGGGGATGAATTCTAATACACATGAGGTAGTGATGAGACATTTAGATATGAATTCTAATACACATGAGTTAATGATCACACATTTAGGTATTCTTAAGCTAAATAGAATATTCATAATGTATGAATTCACTTGTCATGAAACATACACATGAATATTCGTAGCACATAGTACATGAATTCATTTAAGTCACCAATCATATATGTGAATACACAACATGAAGTATAAACATGAATTTACTGAAGTCATGAAGCATACATATATGACATTAAGGATACACATGAATACAATGTAGTACATAAATCATGAATTCAATTAAATCAGGAAGTACATGTATACACATGAGTACAATGTAGCATACATGTAGGACATGAATTTACATTATGAAGCATATACGTGAACACATAAATTAAATCAAAAAGTACACTTGTGAACACACATAAGGATTACACATAAATTTGCTTAATTCATGAAGCATACATGTAGGATATAGATTATGAATCATACACACGAATTCATTTGTCATGCACGAAGCTTTTCCACATGAATTTAGGTTATGAAGCATATACATCAATAAACATAAGTGCATTAAGTTATAAAGTAGACACATGAATATATGCAAGTCATGAAACAAGAATACACTTAAGGAATAAATCCTACACATGAATGCATATACACAAACGTATTTACATACCAACAATGAACAAATGAAGACACAATGAACAAATTGGATTGAATATCAAGTTTCATATATATAAAATTAAACAATAATTGTGTACATATCAAAAAATGGCATACATGCCAAATCAATAATAGAGTTACACAAATGTGGCATTGACTATCATGCATATACAAGTACATTAATTTATCAAAACACACATTCATATATGCAAGTCATGTGAACCAAGAATACACTTAAGACATAAACATCCAACCAACAAATTCAAGGATCAAATTTGAAGTTTCATATATAACAAAATGAATAATAATACCGTACATATCAATACATGGTGTACATGCCAAATCCATAATAGAGTTACAAAAAATGACATCAACTATGTCTAGGTCAATATATACAATGTACAAATGTCACACACACACACACACAAAATTTGGTCATTCAATGACCATAACTAGATATATACAATGTCTCGATATATCTATGACTATGGTGGATCATCAAAATTTAGCTTCTTCGCAGCAACACTTGGCTCACTAAGTATTTGCACAAGAACAATTCAAATGTTAAGCCATATATATTATCTCAAAATAATATCAAAATACATAAATATTGGACTGTAAGTTGCATACTAAAGCCTCAACTGGATCTCTTATGCTTGGGTTGACTGAAAAATGAAATGGGCTCCATAGTGGGCGAGAGCAACTCCTATAAAAATGGCCAAGAAAAGGAATGACGAGCAATGGTGAAGGGTCCTACAACAGAAAAAATAATACAAAATACATGTTATAAATAAGAAATAATAAAAAATAGAAAATGCATGGACTAAAAAGAAAATGCATACCGCAACTGGATCTCCCGTGCTAGGCAAGGGATCCATAGGAAGTGGAGAAGGGTTCACCTCATCTGAGGAAGTTATGACCAATTCCTATATAAAAGGTCATAGAAAATGACATACTAATAGAGGAACATGATTTCTAAAATATTTTGAACAAAAAATAATGAAATTGAATGTAAATATAAAAATGCGTTACCTCCTCTCTCTCCTAAATATCAACAATATCTAGGGCATTCATCAGTTCAGTGAAACCCAATTGGTTCTACATGTATACAAAAAAAAAGTCAAGTACATTCATCAATATAGACTACATTGAAATGTTCATAATACATTTCAATAAATATACTTAAATTGGACTTAATTACCTTTTTTGTTTCAATGTCCCCGAGGATTTCTTCCTCTTTCCTAATGAGCTTGAGCTTGGTGGGGTAGGCTAACAAAAAAAAAATTAACATAAGAGAAATAATATGATACCGCATGCGTTCAATTAAAACTATAAACAAGAGGTGTGCAAAAAATGATACCACATAGCTCTCTAAGCCAAATTCAATGGAAGAAAGGGGGACATCCTCAATTTCAGAAATCTGAGCCCCTGACAAGCCCTATAAAATACTAAATAAATATATAAGCAATAGTTTACAATGAAGATTATGATTCACTTGAATTCCACAAATGATTATGCTCCATAACTCTATTATCACAAGTTTATAATCAAATTTTATGAGCCATTATTACAATATAAAATTTTGAACTCTTCTTTCACACACAAGATTATTCTTTAACAAATTTGTAGGCATGGTTAGAGAAGGATGGTCCAAATTGTATTTGTGGGGGTCAAAGGTTAGGACTAAGACTGCCAAAAGTCATAGTTTGCCCATTTTGGAAATTTAGGCCTAGTAAGTCTTGTAAGGGGATATAAGAGTTTTTAGGAGTTTGATAGGGTTATGAACCTTTAGAAAGGTTAATACAATGTTGTGGAAGACTAAATGGTTGTAATTTGTTGAATTTGACACTTTAGTGTCAACTAGACAACAAATCTCAACAAATTTTAAAATGTAACTAATTTGTAACAGTCATGTAACTAACTGTTACAGCTAGGTAGGGAGATAACGGGCCTTGTAAGGCTTTGTAGAGAAAGTGTAGGCATGAGGAGTTAGTGTGTGGAGATGGTGGAGTATTGACAAGCAATGTAGAGGTTTTTAATCAATAAAACAAAACTATTTTCTGCAAATTCCTTCACTGTTTCATGGGTACAGTATAAACAGTGAGTTGAAATGGTAGTTTGAAGTGTGATCTTGGTGTAGGAATGATATAGGACATTTCATTCCTTGTGTTTTCACTTTCCCTTGCATTCTTTTTATCATTTGTCGAGTTTAGTTGAAGAATATTGGACTGGTGTCTTCAAACCAGTGGCTCGTTAAACACAGTCAATATTTCCTTGTTTTGAAGATTCATAATGATGAATCTCTCCCTCCCTTTGTAGTCACTGTGATTGGTGGAAGAGAGTGAAGATGTAACATATTAATTTTTCCGTACTTATCTTGTGCAGGAGATGGAAGAATGTGTTTGAAGAACCAAGGATGGTTGTGGTTGCTGACAGAGAACATGCCCTGATTTGACACCAGTTAGTTATAAGGTGGATTGCTTCAAGGATGAAGGGGTTCTGTGATAGATTCTACATGTGAGGGTCTATAGTGAAGTGTGTATGTAGTTGGTTTTTCCTGGAGTGGATTTGAGGGGTCCTTTTGATTAGACCCTAGGTGTGTGATCCTAGAAGTGATGGTTTAGTGTCTAAGGCCATGGATAAAGGATAGATCCTTGGAGAGTTAAAAATATGTTGTTTCCTAACCCCTAGAAGGACTATTTTATCCTTTGGAGTCATGAGAGTAAGTGTAGTTAGGGGTTGCTTTATAAATGAGGAGAATTAGGCTTAGTTTGGAGGTTACATGAGTATTGGATCTTGGGTATGGTCCAAAGGATTATATACTAAATCTGGGGGAGGATTTAAAGATCCCAAAAGGGTATCTGAATCATGTTTTAATTTCCTTAGTTACTTGGGGAATGTTGGAGAAAAGGATAAAATAGCACGACTAGTGTGGGCTACTAGCTTTAAGGGCTAAATGTGAGAGTTGGGTAAGGGATTGGTTATCTAGACTTAATGGGTTGATGGAACATGGTATATGGCCATAAGGAGATTATTTATGGATTTTAAAGGAAGGTTTAAGACATGAGTGAAGATATGGTGTTTGGGAAGCACTAGGAGCACTTGGGTAGCCTATAAGGTGAGTCCTTGAGGGGGCTTTGGAAGTTAGAGGTTGTTACAAATAGGAGATGGATTGTTGTCAGACATGCTCAATGAGGTCACCAACCACAAAATTTTCATCATATATGGTGGGAGTCTTCAGAAGGCCATGGAGGTGTATTGAGGGATTATGGATAATCAAAATCAATGAACAATTAGAGATTGTATTCATGATTTTGAACAAGAAATAAGAGTAAAATAATAATGGTTGGATGTTCCAAATGATGTTCAAGGTTGATTCAAAATCCAATAAGTGATTGGTTGGGGTATGAGTCTATGTATGAGTTCAACATTGGTTGAATTGAGTCCAAGGATGGAGGGCGAGAGTTCAAATCAATTTGAGTAATGATGGCTAGACAAGGAAGTTGATGGGGAGCTCCTCTCCTAGATCCTTTTAGCTCTCTCAAGGACCTTCACTAGGTCTCTCTTAGGGTCTCTTTCTCTAACTTAACTGGAGGATTCTTTCCTAATCCTCTAACTCCCTATGAACTTCCCACCAACTTCAAACTCAATTCCTTTCACTCTTTCTTAGCTTTCTTGCAACCATGGCTTCACAAGCCTCCTATCACTCCAATGTTGTCAACTTCCTAAGGTTATGTCTTCCCACTCCCCTTAGGTCTAATAAAACTCCTATGGGTCCAATTTGATGAATCCTTCCACCATTTTCCAATTGAGACCCAAAATCAAGCTCTTTGGCCCTTGTAGCCTTTTTAGGCCTATTAGCCCTCCAAATCACTCAAAAGGTGTTCTTGCTCCCATAAACCCTTAAAAATCCTAGAAAAAAAGTGGATATTATATGTGGGTTTTTCCTCCCCTTGAAGATTTTCTAGGTCTCAAATCTCAATGGTGTTTGTACAGTATATTTCTACCAAACCCCTAAAAATAAGGGTTTCAAAGGCATGTAGACTAGTTTGACAACTTGGTCTTCTTTCTCCAATCAGTTAGACTCCTCTAAACTAATACTTCCACTAGAAGGTCTGTAACACATTCCTCCTCACTCCTCTAACCTTTATTGGCTCATACCAATCATACTGCAATCATCATTGCCACTGTTGTGTCCAGTTACCCTAGCCAAAATGCTTACCACTCGCCTAGGGCCTAGTTGTTCTTGGACCTCCCCTACACACACACACACACACACACACTCCAAAATACATACATACATATATATATATATATATATATATATATATATACACACATTATATACAAGGCTCTAGTGGATACCAATTGGTCATGGATTTTGAACCACGAGAACTCCAAAGAAAACCATCTTTTACATAACTGGACCAAAACTGGCTAGTGAACTTGCAAAGAACAAATAATTTAACAAAATCTAACCAAAAAGTATAATCCACCAACCTAATACCACACTAATCTTGGAGAATACATTGAAAACACTATCCAATCATTCATTTAGTCCATTGAATCCAATAAAGTGATGGATGATGGCTCTATCAGAAAATTACACTACAAATTGATCCTTGTAATCAATCTCTACAAAATAAAAGCAAACTCTCAGATTAGGGTTTGATTCACCTTATATACTCCTATCCCATATGTCTGGACAATTTGGTCAGGATTTGGGGACCTTAATGGCTGATTCCTAAAATCTAGGAAATGTTGTCATGACAACTTTGACAACTTTTGTCAAAATTGCAATTTTCACATTTTGAGTGTCCTAATTAGTTCCAAACTTTACCAATTGACCTCAAATGGATAGAAAACAAATAAATATTATAAATCTTCCCAATTTGGGACTTTGGTCAACTCTTTTACTTTTGAGTTGACTTCTAGGCCTTATAATCCTAGAATCAACTAGACTCGAACACTAATCAACCCTAATCTTTCCTAACATTAACACACCTCAAAACACACTAGGGAATTTATAAGATTAGTCCTTATTCATGGATGCTCAGAAAAATCAACCTACAAGCCAAAACTGATTAAGATCTTTCAATAGACCTTAAGGGTGCTCCTGCACCATACTACCCCCTACAACAAGCAAGTTAAGGAACTTTTGGTGACAAGAAATCCTCACTGATGCCATGTTTCTTGAAGTCACTTTCAACTATCCAAGTGGCTTCTGACTCTAGTTGTTGCTTCCACTTCACTAGATGCTCTGTGTAGATTTTATGTCTTATTTTCTTTTTCACCCTTGAATCCAATATCTTCTCAATTTGTGGTTTGTCATATTCCAGAGTCTTGAACTCTCCCATGTCCTTATGTACCTCTATTCTATACTGCATCTCATCCATCTTTTTCCCCTTATACTTGATCAAATCTTTAACATTGAAGATTGTGACATCTCCTTGGGCAACTCTACCTTGTATGCATTAGGTCCATACTTTGCCAATATCTTACAAGGTCCAATTTGTTTCATCTATAGCTTGTTGGGTATCCCTTTTTGTAGTGTTTCCTTATTCAGGAACACCATGATTAGTTCACCCACTTCAAATGATAATTCTCTTCTCCCCTCATCTTTCTTTTCCTTCAACTTTTGATTTGCCTCCATAAAGGTCTTTTGCACTTTCTCATGAACTTCCTTCATTGATTGTGCAAAATCATCAGCATGCCCAATAACTCCCTCATATCCTTTGAGGTCTCTAAGTTCCATCACACCCCTTGGATGTGCCCCATACACAATCTCAAATGGGCTCTTCCCTGTAAATCTATTGGTACTGTCATTGTAGGAAAATTATTCCGGTGGGATAACTTGCTCCCAACCTTGTCCATACTCCTTGGTCAGACACGTAAGAAAGTTCCCAAGTACCCCGTTGATTACTTCAGTCCGCCCATCCATTTGAGGATGATAGGTAGATCCATGAGATAATTTTATACCTAATCTCTTCCATATGGTCTTCCAAAAGTGACCCATGAACTTTACATCCCCATCTGCAACAATTCTCACTGGTAGGCCATGAATCCTTACTACTTCTTTGAAAAAAAAGTAGACAATATGGCTGGCATCATGTGTTGTTTTACATGGTATGAAGTGGCTCATTTTACTAAACCTGTCTACCACAAAAAATACACTGTCTAAACTAGTTGGAGTTCTAGGTAACCCCACTATGAAGTCCATACTTATGCATTCCCAAGGTCTACCTGGGATGGGTAATGGCTAGTAAATTCCTGCATTAGATGAAGTGCCTTTATCATTCTAACATATGCCACACTGCTTCACATACCTTCTTACTTCCTTCTGCATATTTGGCCACCAATAGAATCTCTCTACTAAGTCCAATGTATTATTCAATCCAAAGTGTCCACTTAGGCTTCCATTATGCTTCTCTTGTATAAGGTTCTCTCTCATAGAGCCTCTTGGAACACATAGTTGCTTGATTTTGAATAGCAACCCATTCTGCAATGTATACTCTAAAAAATCACTATGAAAATGATTCTCAAGATTCGAGCACACCTTATATATCTCTAAGAAATCTGATTCTCCCTCATATAGGTCCTTAAAACCTTCAACCCCTATACTTTTCAATTGAATCTCTTGGATGGTAAGTAGTCTTCTACTAAGGACATCTGAAAATTTGTTTTGCACTCCCTTCTTATGTTTGATGGTAAAGGTGTAAGACTGTAGGAATTCCATCCACTTGATGTGTCTGAAGCTAAGCTTGTCTTGATTGTTTATGTAACTCACTACTTGGTTGTCTGTGAAGATAAAAAACTCTTTGGGAAAAAGATAATGCCTCCACTTATTTAAGGCTTGTACAAGAGCATATAGCTCCAAATCATAGGAAGAGTACCTAGACTTAGCCTCATTTAGTCTTTCACTGAAAAAGGCCACATGCCTGCCTTCCTAACTTAAGATAGCTCCCATTGCAATGCTACTTGCATCACACTCCACAATGAAATAGTTTATCAAAGCTTGGTAATAGGAATATGGGATGAGTAGCCACTTCCTTCTTCAATCTGTCAAATCTATTATTAGCTTCCTTTGTCCACACAAATTTTGTTTTCAATCCTCCTTTTATAGTCTCTAGGACTGGAGAACAAATCTCACTGAATCTCCTAATGAAATTCCTGTAGAATTGGGATAACCCATGGAAGCTCCTAACTTTCATCCTTGTCTTGGGAGTATGATAGTTCAATATGGCCTCTACCTTCTCCTTATCCATTTTTAGGTCACCCTTGGAAACCACAAAGCCATGGCAGACTAGCTCTTCTTTCATGAACTCACTCTTCTCAAGGTTTATGGTGAGTTTCTCTTCCTGCAACTTCCTCAACAATAACTCCAAGTGTTTCATGTGATCCTCTTTAGTTTTACAAAAAATTAGGATTTCATATAAATATACAATTATAAAAACTCCTATATATTCCTTCAAGACTTCATTCATCACCCTCATAAAGGTGCTTGGTGCATTGGTAAGCCCAAAGGGCATCACTAACCATTCAAAAAACCCCTCTGTAGTCTTAAATGTAGACTTCCACTCATCACTCTCTTTCATCCTAATTTGATAGTACCCACTCTTCAAGTCAATTTTAGAGAAGTACTTAGCACCCCCCAAGAAATCCATCAAGTCTTCTATTCTAGGAATTGGAAATCTATACTTGATAGTTATCCTATTTATTGCCCTAAAATCAGTACACATTCTCCACTTACCTCCCTTCTTAGGAGCCAAAACCAATATGACAAAACATGGGCTAATTCTCTTCCTTATCAACCCTTGGTCCAAAAGCTCTTGGACTTGTCTGGCTATCTCCTTGTTTTTCTCTTGTGTCATCTTTTATGCAGCCTTGTTTGGCAAGGATAGTCCTAGCATGAAGTAAATTTGATGACTTATCTCCCTCTTTGGTGGAAGGATGGCTGGTTTACCCTCACAAATTATGTCCTTGAGCTGGTCTAACAGTTCTCTTACCTCCTATGGTATAGGTGCCTTCTCATGAGACTCCTCCTCCTTTGGCTTTAGCAAGATTGCATAACCAACTTCTTCTTCCTTCATATCCCTTAGAAATTATTTTACACTCAATAACATGGCACTAGATTCTTCCTTATCCATTGTATCCTCTTCTAGTATGGATTTTATTTTGTAAGTGATCCCATTTTGCTTGAAGGTGTACTTGTTGTCTTTCCCATTATGGACTGCATCTCTATCATACTGCCATGGTTTGCGAAGCAAAAGATGACAAGCATCCATTGGAAAAACATCACATAGTATCTTCTCATGATACATTCCAATGGAAATTTCCACCCACACTTGTTCATTGACTAAGATATTCTGGCCCTTATTCAACCATGTGACTTTGTAAGGACATTCATGTGGAATTTTAGTGAGCTTTAACTTCTCTACTGACTCCTTTGATATAACATTGTCTGTAGATCCTGAATCAATGATCACCTTACATACTTTTCCCATTATCTTGCACTTGACCCTGAAAAGAGCCCTTCTTTTCTTGTGTCCATCCTTAGTGGGTTATTTAATTAGTATTCTTCTAAGAATCAAAGTTTCTCCTTTCTTTGAATCTAGAGTGACCTCTGAATGCTTGGTGTTATCCTCCTCTTGGACATAGTTGATCCTCTTTTCTCCTAGTGAGGATACTAGATTATCTAGACACCTATGTGTAGGGTGCTCCAACTGTCCATAGTTGTAACATTTCATGGAAGAGAAATGGGGTCCCCTTCCAAAACCTCCTATCCTTCCTCTGCCACTATTATAAGAACCCCTTCCTCTATTGCTGAATCCACCTCTATTGTTTGACTCCTATCCCTGATCTACATATTTGGAGTCACCTTGACCCCTATTGTCATTGCCTTTTCCACTTGAACCTCCTCTATGGCCACCTCTATTGTCTCTACCCTTTCCTCTACATCTGGAGCTAGAATATTGTCTTTTCTTTAGTTTTTCTTCCACCTTCAAAGCCATTTGAAAACAACTATGAATGGAAGTCATGGTAAAGAGACTAAGATCTTCTTGAAAGTTCCACCTTAATCCATTAAGGTATCTTGCCACTTTAATACTTTCTGTCTCCTGAATTCTTGATCTAAGACAAAGTTTTTGGAACTTATTGGTATAGGTTGACACATCTAGGTCTTTTTGCCTAATATTTTGCATCTTCTTATGTAGTTAGATGTCATAATCCTATGGAAGATAATACTCCTTCAATTTTTCCATCATTGTGTTCCAATTTTTTATGGGCTTCTTGCCCTATTTCTTCTTCCTGCAAGAACTTCAACCATGTAAGTGCTTGCCCTCTTAGCCTTGACTTGGCTATCTTCACCTTTTGGGCCTCTATAATACCATCACACTCGAAGTGATTCTCCATTCCTTCAAGCCATTCCACAACCATTTCAGCATCCACTTGCTAGAGAATATTGGGATGCTCTCTAGAGACTTTGCACTCAATGTTAGGATTTGACAGAATCGAAACAATATAAGAATAAACTGTTATACGTAGAAACAATAGAAGAAAGAAACTAAACACAAATAACACTGAGATTTAACGTGGTTCACCCAAAACTTGGGTTATGTCCACCTACACAGTCGTCCAACCTTTCTTATTATCCAGCAAAAATGTACACAACCTTACAATACATTATACATCTCAAACGCTTATAACATGCATTTTAGGGAAACCTCTAAAATCTACCATTTTAGGGTTTTACAATGTCAGTCTTCTTTTCCTGAAAAAGAAAATCTCTTTTCGGAAAAAAACACCAAAAAATTTCCCACTACCAGACATGTGGCCATAATATGAACACCTACTACATGATCAGTCGCCACCGTATCAACAATCTCCCACTTGGAGACTGATTAGGCACCACACCAAACAATCAACCACTTGGAAACTGGAACTAGACGACGATGTAGTATGTGCAACTCCCACTGGATAAAAGACCTTGTTGTGTATTAACCCCACAATCATCAGTCAAGAAGCCCAATAGAAGCTAAGCAAGAAACCAGCTTCTCCTTGGGGATTGCCTTTGTGAACATGTCTGCAGGATTGTCACTTGTGTGAATCTTTTCAAGTCGTAATTGGCCATCCTCCAAAATAGACCTTATGAAATGGTACCTAAGATGTATGTTCTTTGTCCTTGAATGAAAAGAAGAATTCTTTGCAAGATGAATGACACTCTGGCTATCACTATACAATGGGCGATCTTCCTGCTTCTGACCCAATTTCTCTAGAAAACATTGTAACCAAATCATCTCCTTGCTAGCATCCGTAGCAGCTACATACTCAGATTCAGTAGTTGAAAGTGCATTAACTTTCTGCAATCTAGAAATCCAACTGACTCCAGTACCCCCTATAGTGAAAACATACCCTATAGTACTCCTCCTTGTTTCAATATCTCTTGCCAGATCAAAGTCAATAAATCCACTCAGAATAGAACTAGATCCTGTGAAACAATCCCTTTGTAGTAGTTCCTCTCAAATATCAAAGAATCCATTAGACATCATTCCAATGTTCCATACCCGGATTTCTCATATACCTACTGACAAATCCCACTGCATGAGAAATATATGGCCGTGTGCATACCATTGCATACATCAAACTACCAATAGCTGATGAATACGGGATGTTAGACATTTTATCTACCTCTTCCTATGGCTTTGGGCACATTTCCTTAGTCAATTTTAAATGACTAGCCAAAGGTGTATTGACTGCTTTTGCATCTTGCATATTGAATCTTTTCAACACCTTCTTTATATACTCACTTTGGGAAAAATTCAAAGTTCTATTTTTCCTGTCCCTTGTAATCCTCATACCAAGGATTTGCTTAGCAACAACCAAATCCTTCATAGCAAATGACCTTGCTAATTTATGTTTAATTTCATTTATGTGTTTCATATTGGACCCAACAACAAGCATGTCATCAACACAGAGTAACAGGATAATGTAACTCCCATTTTCCAATCTATTAAAATATACATAGTGATCAGAATGACATCTATGGTAACCTTGCTCAGCCATGAAAATTTCAAATTTTAAATACCATTGGCAGGGTGCCTGCTTTAGGCCATACAGACTCTTCCTTAACATGCACACCAAATTCTCCTTACCCTTTACCTCATATCCCTCTAGTTGCTGCATGTAAATTTCCTCCTCCAAATCTCCATGGAGAAAATCTATTTTGACATCTAGTTGTTCAAGATGCAAGTCATATGTAGCCACAAGACTTAGTAGAATTCTAATTGAAGTCATTTTTACAATAGGGGAGAATATTTCATCAAAATCTATACCCTTTTTCTGTGCAAAACCTTTTACCACAAGTCTGGGCTTATACCTCTTCTTTCCTTCATCTTCCTCCTTCAGCCTATAAATCCATTTGTTAGGCAAGGCTCTTTTTCCTTCAGTTAAAGGGACTAAGTCCCAAGTCTTATTTTTCAACAAGGAGTCCATCTCCTCTTTCATGCCCAGCTTCCATTGTTGTTTGGCATCTACCTGCATTGCTTCTTCATATTCTTCTGGTTCACTAGAATCAGTCAATAAAATAGAATACAAAGAAGGAGGAAACCTTTCAAGAGGTCTACTTGACCTTGTAGAATGTCTAACACTTACATGAGTTTGTGGGATAACCTGTTGTTGCTGAGCATCAGGTACGAGTGGTGCTCTTTTTTCAGGAGTCTCATCCAACACCACATATTCTTGTCTAACCTATTCATGCTTCTTTTCCTGCAACTGTTCTTTATACATGACCTTCTCATTGAATATAACATTTCTACTTCTAATTATATTAAGATTTTCAAAATCCCATAACCAATAACCATAGTCATCTACTCCATATCCAATAAAGGTACATTTTTGAGATTTAGCATCAAGCTTGGTTGTATTTTCTTTATCAACATGGACAAAAGCTTCACAACCAAATGTTTTCAGAAATGAATAATTTACCTTTTTACTAGTCCATGCTACCTCTGGAATACCACCATCCAAAGGGGATGAAGGTCCTCTATTTATCAAATAGACTGTAGTGTTTATAGCATCTGCCCAAAAATGAAGGGGTAGTCTAGCATACAATATCATGCTCCTTGCACGTTCCATGATTGTCCTATTCATTCTTTCTGACACACCATTTTCTTGTGGGGTTCCTGGAACTATTTTCTTCCTTATAATTCCATTGATAGAACACTAATATTCAAAGGTTGTGCTGCAATATTTACCTCCATTATCAGATCTGAGACACTTCAAATTCTTTCCTATCTCATTCTCAACCAAAGCTTTCCATTACTTAAATGTTTCAAAAACATCAGATTTTTGTTTCAGAAAATATACCCATGTTTTCCAGGTTGAATCATCTATGAAAATAACATAATAATGAGAGACACCAAGAGATGATACCTAAGTTGGTCCCCATACATCTAAATTCACTAGCTCTAACTTCTCACTCTTCTTTTCTTTCCCAACTCTAAGAAATCTGACTCTTTTCTATTTTCCATAAACGCAGTTTTCACAGAACTCTAAATCGATATTTTTCAGTCCTAGAAACAGATTTTTAGAATGAAGGATTTTCATCCCTTTCTCACTCATGTGCCCAAGCCTATGGTGAAACATTTTTGAATCAATTCCTGCAACATCTATAGTAGCTTTCCCTGCATTAATATTATCAGTAGCAACCAAGGTAGAATAAGTGTTACCAGTACATAGATATAATGTGTCTATCTTCAAACCTTTAGCTACTACTAATGAACCTTTAGTGACCTTCCAGACATTGCCTGTAAACATGACTATGTAGCCTTCACTACCCAGTTGTCCTGTAGAAATTAGATTTCTTCTTAAATTAGGGACATGCCTTACCTCCTGCAGTACCCAGTCATTTCCGTTTGACAAATTAATCTTTATTTTCCCTTTCCCAACAATAGGACAGGGCTCATCATCACCCAAATATACCTTTCCAAAATCACCTTGAACATACTCTTGAAAATATTTTCTATGGGGTGTAGCATGGAATAAAGCCGCAGAATCAATTACCCAGGAATCATTAACATTATCCAAACATAATATTAAAGCATCTTGTAAAGTATTACTTGCAACATTAGCTTCCTTACTGTTATCTTCATTTCCATCTCCTTGTTTGTTTTTTCAAGACCAACATTCTTTCTTCAGGTGACCAAGCTTTCCACAGTACCAGCAATCTTTCTTTCCTTTAGATAGAGAATGTCCTTTATTTGACTTCCCTCGTGACTTGCCATGCAAAGGGCATTTTCCTCTTTCACTTGTTCTTCCTCTATTCTCCATGTTTAAAGCAAAAACTGATGAGGTTGAAGTTTCACCTATGCTTTTTCATCATATTTCCTCGCTTAGGATAACACCAAAAACTTCATCAAATTTCAAAGTATTTGAACTAGAGACAGAGTTTCTTATAGCCATAACCAAACTATTCCAGCTTTCTAGCAAAGAACATAAAAGTAAGAGAGCCCTAACCTCTTCATAGAATACAATTTTTACGGATGACAATTGACTGGTGACGGTATTAAATTCATTTAAATTATTCGATATAGATCCTGCCTCACCTATTTTCATATTAAACAAATGCTTCATAAGAAATACCTTATTCAAAGCTGAGGGTTTCTCGTATAACTTAGCCAATGTCTCCATCATCTCTATGGTCATTGTTGCCTTTGATATGTTGAATGTTACAAATGGTGCAAGGCACAATTGAATAGATCCCAGTGCCTTCCTATCCAATACCTCCCAATCCTCTGCTGACATAGTTCCTTGTTTCTTGGTTTTTCCTTCTAATGGCTTCCATGGGTCCTTTTGATACAGATAATCTTCCATCTTCATTTTCCACAACTGAAAATTCTAGCCATTGAATTTTTCAATCTGGAATTTGGAATCCTCCATTGCTCCCACTCAAATTTGAAAGTCCTGTCAATCTACAACAACAAACCTCACTCTGATACCAATTCTTAGGATTTGATAGAACTGGAACAATATAAGAATAAACTATTATACGTAGAAATAGTAGAAGAAAGAAACTAAACACAGATAACATAGAGATTTAATGTGGTTCACCCAAAACCTAGGCTACGTCCACCTACACAGCTGTCCAACCTTTCTTATTATCCAAAAAAAAAGTACACAACCTGATAATGCATTATAAATCTCAAATGCTTATAACATGAATTTTAGGGCAACATCTAAAATCAATCATTTTAGGGTTTTGCAATGTCGGTCTTCTTTTTCCCAAAAAAGCAAATCTCTTTCCCGAAAAATACCAAAAAATTTCCCACTACCAGACATATGGCCACAATATCAACACCTGCTACATGATCAGTCACCACAATATCAACACTCAAAGCCATGAGTGGTTTGAGGAATGGTTCCTTAGGTAGAAGAGGACCAGGCTCTGGTTCTATTTCTTCTTCCACTAGTTTCTTTCCCTTATCTATCTCTTCATGCATTTCTTCTCTCAACTTACTAGGTGTCTCGACCACTTCTGCCATCTTGATCTTCATTTCCTCCATTGCTTCTTCAAGAAGCCTATTTTTGATTTTTTTCTGTAACAAATCTTTGGCCAACTCTGCATTGGTCACCATGTTTGACTCACCTATGGACTCACTCCAATCTGACATACACCAATTCAATAACCCAAGCCTTTCAATGGCTCTGATACCAATTTGATGGGGAGCTCCTCTCCTAGAGCCTTTTGTCTCTCTCCAAGACCTTCACCAGGTCTCTCTTAGGGTCTCTTTCTCTACCCTAACTAGAGGATTCTTTCCTAATCTTCTAACTCCCAAGGAACTTCCCACCAACTTCAAACTCAACTCCTTTCACTCTTTCTTAGCTTTCTTGCAACCATGGCTTCACAAGCCTCCTATCACTCCAATGGTGTCAAATTCCTAAAGTTAGGTCTTCCCACTCCCCTTAGGTCTAATCAAACTCCTATGGATCCAATTTGATGAATCCTTCCACCATTTTCCAATCGAGACCCAAAATCAAGCTCTTTGGCCCTTGTAGCCTTTTTAGGTCTATTAGCCCTCCAAATCACTCAAAAGGTGTTCTTTCTCCCACAAACCATTAAAAATCCTAGAAACAAAGTGGATATTCTATGTGGGTTTTTCCTCTCCTTGAAGATTTTCTAGTTCTCAAATCTCAATGGTGTTCGTACATTAGATTTCTACCATACCCCTAAAAACAAGGGTTTCAAAGGCATGTAGACTTGTTTGACAACCTGGTCTTCTTTCTTTGATCAGTTAGAATCCTCTAAACTACTCCTTCCACTAGAAGGTTTGTAACACATGCCTCCTCACTCCTCCAACCTTGATTGGCTCATACCAATCATACTGCAATCATCATTGCCACTGTTGTATCCAGTTACCCTATCCAGAATGCTTACCACTCGCCTAAGGCCTAGTTGTTCTTGGACCTCCCCTGCACACACACACACACACACACACTCTCCAAAAGCCATATCTATATAGTGTATACAAGTCTCTAATGGATTCCAAGTGGTCATGGATTTTGGACCACGGGAACTACAAAGAAACCCATCTTTTACATAACTGGACCAAAACTGGCCAGTGAACTTGCAAAACACAAATAATTTAACAAAATCTAACCAAAAAGTACAATTCACCAACCTAATACCACATAAATCTTGGAAAATATATTGAAAACACTATCCAATCATTCATTCATTCCATTCAATCCAATAAAGTGATGGATGATAGCTCTGTCACAAAATTACACCACAAATTGATCCTTCCTTGTAATCAGTCCGTACAAAATAGAAACTAACAATCAGATTAGGGTTGGATTCAACTTATATACTCCTATCCCATCTATCTAGACAATATGGTTAGGATTTGTGCACCTTAATGGCTGATCCCTAAAATCTAGGAAATGTTGTCATGACAACTTTTAAAAGTTGTCATGACAACTTTGACAACTTTTGTCAAAATTGCAATTTTCACATTTTGAGTGTCCTAAGTGGTTCCAAACTTTACCAATTGACCTCAAATGTCTAGATAAAAACTAAACATTATAAGTCTTTCCAATTTGGTACTTTGGTCAACTCTTTGACTTTTGAGTTGACTTCTAGGCCTTAGACTCCTAGAATCAACTAGACTCAAACACTAATCAACCCTAATCTTTCCTAACATTAACACACCTCAAAAAACACTAGGGACTTTATAAGATTAGTTCTTATTCATGGATGGTTGGCCAAACCAACCTACAAGGAAAAACAGATTAATATATTTCAAGAGACCTTAAGGGTGCTCCTACACCAAAAGTGAATTCCTTGAGTTGAATTACATTAGAAAAAATTCTGTGACCATAAAGCAATAGCAAACAAACATACATTAAGTTACCACCATACAAATTATTAAGATATAATAATTTCAAAATAACGTAGTATTCTATTTTAGGAATATTTATAAAACATTACCTTAGGTGTTTGAGCTACCCACCTACACGTACTATAACAAGCACTCCTTGGTATGCTTGTACCACCAGCTGCACCCTGCAACGTATATTGTTTATGTATCAATTTAGATTCTTCTATACATAAAATTTTATTTACTTTTAACAGATTTAGGTAATTAATTAAAATAACATGTCAAAACATAAATTTCAATAAACCTGTGTCGGCTCTAAACAATACACCATCAATAAAAGATCATCTGTGAGGGCCACATCCTTAGTAGTGGATGGCTGACATCTTTTTCTGCAATGTACACATAAATGGTATGTCAAACTATCCGCACTCACCTAGCTATCTACCCCATCACATATATCATTACAACTGATGCAGATATGCTCAATGGGCTGGGCTGACCCTGGAAATGTAGCTGATGATAATGAAGCTCGCATAGGATGAGATGATCCTAATGGTGCATCTGATGGCAATGGAGCTGGTGTAGGATGAGATGATACTAATGGCGCATCTGATGAAGATGGAGGTGGCACATGCACTGATCCATCCTCTCTAACTAACTGAGTTCCATGCTGGATAATGACATCAGTTAATGATACAACTGCATGAAGAGTCTGTATATCCATAGAATCCTTCACCACTACTGGGACCACAACATGAATGAGGGGTTTTCTCATAGTACGCCTCCTCTTTTATGGTCAGGTAATCCTATGTGCCCTAGGTCTATCCTGTGTAGAGCCTCACCCTCTACCCTGGAACTCACGACAGTCAAAGTGATTTGGCTTCTCGCTAATGATAAACTCACAGTATAGCTTCCTCAAAAAATATAAAGGAACCTCATTATTATTACAAGGTGGTTGGTCAAATACCATGTACCACCTATCCCAAAAAGCTGATTTCATCCCCTATGAACACACCAATGTATATGAAATCATTTTGTATTAACTTCTAGGGAATTACTAGTATTAGGATTGGTAAAAAGGGCACATATGTCATGTTTTTCTATGCCTTTTCTTTTCACATCCTCATAGGATAAATCATCAGCATAAAATGTACGAAACCTATCCCTCCATGAACCCCATTTTGTCACCTCTTGAGACACTTCATTTTCACTATTGGACATTTTTCTAATGTAGTGGCGAGGGTAGAGTGATGCTGAAGACCAAAAGCCATCAACCCATTGACCAATATATTAATTTGTGCACTATTTTTGTTAAGGTGTTGTACGAGGTCCTCTTGTGATGCATCTACATGACCTAACGACACATGTGGAGGGCATGCAGGTGGCGATGGCTGTGGAGGAGGAGAATTTTGAGGAGGGTTTACAGGTGGAGATTGTGGTTAAGGGTTTATGGGTGGTGAGGGTTGTTGAGGGTTTATAGGTGGTGATGATGGTGCTTCTACGGGGGTGGTCTTTCATTTGTTTTTCATCTTTTTGGGTTTTTTGATGAATCTGGAATGAAATTAATAAAAGAAAACAAAAAATCAATAAAATAACCTAATTTGATTACAATTGAAAAAAAACCTACAAAAACAAACAAACTGAGCTTTGTTACAGAGCACCATTGGTTGAAAATCTTTATTAAATGATGTTTTCTTCAAAGCACGATTGGGTTTTTCTATTGTTTACCCTCCTCCATGGGATGTTTTATTTTTGATATGTTTCTCATAACCCGATCAGGCTATTAGAAACTCAATGAGTCTCATCACCCGATCAGGTTTTGAGGCGCACACAATTTATTATAATATTTTTTAGGCTTGGTTTACCAAGCCTAGAATAATTTCAAATTTTCAATAACCCGATCAGTTTATTGAAAATTTAAATTTTTTTTAAAGGTGTGTCAACTATTTTGGTCCACAACTTGGTGCACACACCCAGCAATCTAGTAGGAACTCCAAGACATAATCTAAACTTGTGCTCGCAAGCCACCAAGCAATCTTCTTTCCTCCTAATCCAACATGCTACTAGCTCTCTAAGGTATCTTCCACCAAATTCAGATGCACAGATCTTACATCTCTACCCTCTGCGCTCTAACACTCTACCCAACCCTCTTTATTTACATAATTCAGCCACAAGTCGGATTTACAAAGGAAGTAAATAAAAACACAAGTTGACCTCAGGAACACAACATCCAATGTGTTCTTCATCAGTAGGGTTGCAAAAAAATATTAAATGACATTCGACCATTACAATCTATGATGAACAAATATTAAATCCATAAGTCGGTCGGCCAATAGATCCAACTAAAGAACCGAGTAACAAAACTCACTCGGAGAAGCAAAACCCTGAGTAGCAGAGACAGGCACCAAAACCCATCGGTAAACATAGAGCAACCAAAACCTGTTGGTGAACACCGAGCCATAAAAAATTGAAACTCGTCGGTGAACACTGAGCCATAAGCACAAAACTCGTCGGTGAACACTATCGAGAAACCAACCCACCAAATCGGTAAACAAAGAAACTGAGCACATCACAAGAAAGTCAACAAGTAGCCAAGATGCTACTGCATCAAGGCTTGAATAACTTGGTTGTATGGTCATGCTTTATAATTTTTTCTTGCATGCACCCACACAGATATATACTTTTAAACTACTTTGATCAAATTTTTGCCAACATCTGTAAAGCTTTGACTCTTGTTCAACATGGAGACTTTATGTGGCATACTCTAAATTTGAAAGGGATAGTGTGGCACATTAATGGGATACGGGTTCATGGGGGTAGTTTTCACTATGAAATTTTTTATGTCTAGAATGGTATCATTCTCTATCAATCAAATTGTGTCCTACTTCTCCTCTCTTGTGTTAATTATTCCCGCCAATTTTATACTATGTAATAGAAGACATATTTTGAATCTGTATAAGATATTCCATAGAATGGTGGTTAAGGTATAATATTGATTATGGTATGGATCTATTACTGATTCAAATCGGCATTATCATTTTTTTTCGTGGCTATACAAATATAAAATTTTGTTTGTGTCATTGGAGCCATTTATGCTACACTTCACAAAAATTTCAAAGGTATGGATGCTACTTATGATAAGTAAGATCTAAGGACAATGCATAGGAGCCTAGAAGCAATAGAGGCAGGAGATTTTCCATTAATCCAAGATATCTTCTCTCATAGGGATGATTCATTGTGTTAGCCTGCTTTTAGCACCCAAATTTTAAGCTTTTAAAGATAGTCATATTGAAAATGATTATCTGATTGTCCCGGTTGCTTGTCGGTTTTTGTTGCTAATAGTACCTTTGCAAGGTTTGTTTGGTGAAGAGATAGTGTCCTGAGATGGAGTTGAACTTGAACTTGAACCAAAAGCTTCAAAGTTCAACTTCAAGTTCAAGCCCATGTATGCAGAATCAAAGTTCAGCTCCAAAGAACATGTCACTGAATTCAGAGAAAAGCATCTCCAAACCCTTGGATTAAAGTTCAAGATTCAATATTTCAAAATGCATCATGCAAGTTCAGAGTTCAAAATCGAGCTTGCAAATTCAAAACAAATTTCAGGTTTAGTTCAAAGCCAGTTTCAAAGCTCAGTCCAAAGTGTGAAAGTTCAGAACTATCAGCACAGTTTTAATGGCTCGGATTCTAGATTCGAGTTTGAGATCCGGGTTCAAGATCAATAGCTCAAAATACAGTCTCACTTGTTCAAGATGTAGATTTTTGAAGGTCCAGTATAAAGCTACAGTTTAATACTTCAATTCTACTGTGCAGATCCAGAAGGAGGTCTAATTTTATCGATTCAAAGATTGAAAGTCGAGTCCAAGTTTGATTCCCATGAAGGTCATTCTCCAAGTCATAAACAATTTGGATCGAATATCTACCTGTACCTTGAAATATCATCCAGCCTTTGTTACAAAATGTTAGAACACCAAAAGAGGGCCTTGTCCTATGTCGCAGTAGTGACAATAATTTCCTCATCAAACTAGAAGCTTAAGGCATCAGGCAATTGTTGTAATCTGCAAGTTGTGATGGAAATCCCATAAAAGTGGCAGTGAATTATTTTGATAACATACTGGTGAATATGAAGGATAGCATGATTACGACAATATCTCAGTCTGTTCATCATCATATATCAATGAGTACTCATATATGAAATTAGGTCATTAGCATCTCAAAATGCTATAGAACTAAATTCTCAATTCATGTTCCAAAACATATGTGAGGCTCGGGCCTTTAATGAAGAACTCATTTTGAGGATCTGTCAGGCATTAGAGCATGCTACCAATTTTTGGCACCTAGGTATAAATGAGGAAGAGCGCCAATCATTCAAGAAAATGTCGGCCCACACAAATAACCCATCCCATATACCACAGGAGTAATATGGAGAAGGCCACGAGCCGTTCGACGGAATGTCAATACGATTGTAATTAAAGTTTGCAGATTATGCTTAGGCACATGGGGAAATTACTTGAGGAAAGCATGATGTGAATAATTGCAACTTTGATGGTCTCAAGGAATGAAAACATGTTCGGTAGGATGTTGTAATGAAATGAGCTCACCTGCGGGCATGGAAGAAAGCGTGGTTCATATAGAAGAAGTACGCAAATTGTTTGATTGAGTCTCAACACAATTTTATCAATGCCGAAGTCTTTCAAATCATGATTCTCTATTAAGGAAAGCTCCTTGTATGGGTGTATAGTTAAAAGATTTGTTACATTACCATGAGAGATCTCCACTCCAATTGATAGATCACTACTTTCAATAGCTCCAAGCCGGGATACAAGCCACAGAAGGGCCATGACAGTGAGCATCGACAGCGGATAGAAGACAATTGGTGGCTTGAAAAGATGCAAAAGCATCGCTGTGACAATGGAAAATCATTGTTGGCACAAAGGATGGAGTCATGTCAAATGTGCAAAATGGTTATGAGATGTATTGACAGAATACCTCAGCACACAATGCACACCAACTATTTCATAGAATGCCATAAACTTTCCAGGCATTGGATCGGGTTAACCCGAATGTTGAAGTGTCAACATTCACTTACAAGCGCTTGCCGACACAAAAATCAAATGCTCGGGCCTTATCAAATAATAATGATCAGTTTAATGAGAAAGATGGAACACAAAACCAAAGCACATGTCAACAGTTTTATATGGCATTGAAATGTATAATGTTTGAAATCAAATAGTGACAGGTGTCCGTGATTGAAAACTTGAAGAGATAGAAGCAGTTTAAAGATTCAGTTATGATAACTGAATAGTGGTCGGTTGATTGGTTTTTATGGGAGATCTTTTAGAAGGAGTATGGATTGAAGATATACAGGTCAGTGCATATGATAAGTTGTTTGCCTATAATAGATAAAGGTCCAGCTGGCAATAATGACGATTGGAAACTCACTGCATGATACTCAGTGATGTTTGATTAACATTTGGGCCACATGTTGAACATATATGAGTGCCATATATGAAGTTTAATTAAAAAGAAACCATTCGACAATGTGAACAACATCAACATAATATGTAGTTCTCATAACTATATATTATATGAGATTGATAAAGGTTTTAGAGAATTCTGGAAAGTGTTTTATTTTTAAGAATCAGTTGCAATAACTGAAAGGGGAGACCCGTCAGTCAGAAGAAAGATAAATATGCAACACAAAGCCAGAGAGCATGTTCTTCTTTTTCTGGGGGGAGCTCTGAAGCTGCTACAGGGAGAAGATAGTTCTATTTTGTAGAAGGGGAAAGAATTTTCTCTTGTGCATATTGATTGTAATAAAGGGAGGGAACAATACTGTTATTATTTTTTCATGTCTCTAAAATGAAAAGGTATATACTTGTGTTCAATCTTGTGGTCAATACATGTATGTTTCTGATTTTGAAGAATACTGTGTTCTTTTATTTCCTGTTCAGATATAGTCTTTTATTACTACTTTGAATGTGATGTACGTAGTCTTGTGGTCATGTACCCATGTTTTTGCAAAAGGATATTTCTAACTTCTCTCTCTCTTCTGTAACATGAAAGATTGGTTAGGTAGCCTTGTGGCTGCTTATTCATCTTTCTCTTTCTATTTAGTTTGTCAATCCAAGCAATCGTGTTCATCTCATGTCTATGGATGAATATGAGAAAACCTTAGTACCTTCAGGTTAAAGGTATATCCTATCATTAAATTCATTGCAAATCTATAAATAAGGGAGTTGTACCTCTTAATTCAGAGGATAGTTATCAATTAATGATAACTAATCCAACTGTTAGTACATTTTATTCTTCCTAATCAGGCATTTTGAGTCATTATTTATGTTTCTATCTGAAGGACAAATCTATTGACTAACAGATTTTTGGCAACTCTACTGGGGATAGAAAGCGAAGTTCCAGTGCTTTCTTTTCTTGGACATCTGAAGGTTACCTCCCCGAGGATGGAGGTTGATGACTCTGATCTATCCGGTAAAAGAAGTCCAGTATAAATATGGCCTTGACTATGAATCAATCATGGCAGCTGCATTTTGGTCCTTTTGGTCTTCCTCATCTCACAATAATTCCTACTGGATCAAAAAAATACTTTCCTAAGTATGCCAAAAGGAGTGATCTAGATCCGGATAGTCACATTCGAGCATTCAATACAACCTGTGGGGTTCTTGGTGTTTTAGAGGAAGATGTGTATGTTTGCCTATTTGTTAAATTGCTCATTGATGAAGCCAATGTTTGGTTTAGCATTTGGAAGATGGGTGCATCACTAGTTGGAATGTGCTGGAGAGTAAATTCCTTGCGAGATTTAAACCAACAGTCGATGTGGGCTACCTATTATGCCAGCTCTTCAAAATTTAGAAAGAAGAGGATGAAGCGATGAGAAGCTTTGAGGATAGATTAATTCAGACCTTAACAAAGATTCCATAGGTTGACCAGCCTAGCCAAGCTAGCTTGTTGTCAATATTTATTGCAGCGTTGCATCCAGAAGTCCGATTTCATCTCCAAAGGAGTACGGTATGTGACCTTGAGATTGCTAAGAAAGAGGCCATTAGAATTGAAGATGATTTATTTTTATCCGTTTGGTTTCAACAAGACAACATTACAAAAGTCTCAGGTCCACATTTGAAATTAAAAGATGAGCCTACAAGTGATGAGTTTAAACCCTCAGTGGACGGTTGTGATAAACCCTCACAAAAAATAGTTTACCTCTATGAATGGCAGTATCATCCGGAGGTAAAACCTAGGATGAAAAGGCTTGTCCTCAAAATAGAAAGACCAACATCCTCTATGTCTGATTGTTAGATTACGATAGTCTTTGGTGTAGAGGATTTAGTATTGCCTCCTTTATTTGAAAGCAATCGTCATGATACAATGGGAACATATCACCTGCATGTCGAATATGATGATGAGGATTCTCAAGAATTCATACCCGAAGAGAGTAATTCTTTTGGTATGACAGGGCGCTGTTTTTCACACATTGAGAATATTAGCGAACATATTTTCCAATCAGATGATTCTATGAATCATCTAAGTATGCCTCCTATAGAGGAAGAGCCGACTAAAAATAAGTTGAATGCAAGCTTACCAATGGCTATTTCTTATCCCATTTTTGGATCTTTTTCTTTTAAAGTTCCTATTGCAATCTCAGCCATCAACATTAAGCAGGAAAGTATGGTAGATCAGTACGAAAAAGGAAAGATTCATGAATAAGAAACAAAAGACATCTTTTAGGCTGATGGAGAAGAAGAATATGAAGCCTTTTTATTTCATTACACTTCTTCCAGAGAAGAACGGTCACAACCTGACACCCAAGAAGACATGTACACTCCTATGAGATGCTCCAAAGGCTCCAATGCTGATTTGTAGCACAAGATTAGATCCTAGCCAAAAAATCTTCAAGAATCAGAGATAGTCATACTTATCCATGACAGCAAGTATTCCCAAAAGGGAGAACCTATCACATGCTCGGGTAAAGGAGACACTCCCCAAATAATTGATTGATCAGCGAGTGACACAGAAAAAAATTTGAAGGGTTGAAAGATAAGTGGACTAAGAGTGAGCTTAACCTATTATACCTACCAACAGAGTTCCATGAGGATGTCACTATTAGAGAAAACCCTTTTTTCCAAATGCAAGAATCAACTTCAGACGGGAAAGATCATTTATTTCCCTTTGGCATGGAGAATGCTGAAACAAGTATACTATAGGCAAAACCCCAAAGACCATTGAAAGTTTCAGCAAACGCATTACTTCACGGTGAAGAAGTGTTGTCTATTTTTTTTCAGCAAACGAGGAAGGGATCACTCTCATGAAAACTCTAGGTATAAGCCTTTCAAATCCCTCCATTTTAGATAAAGGGTTTTCAAAATTGTTAACAGAAAAAGATGATGGATTTATCTTGACCAAGGTTGACCCTATGCTTGAAAAGGCTCACTTCTATCTTGAGGGTGTTTTAAATTTTGAAAAGCCTCTTGCTCATGTTGATCCCAAGTGTATTGAAGAGCATATAATCCCTGCTTTGGAAATTTTTGAGTAATTTTTGTTTCATTGGGTTGTTGGAAAGGTACTTGAACACTCTTCGCAGGATACCTGGGAAAACCCAGAATTTTATGATGAGATGTCGCTCTTTGGACGTCACGATCGGTGGATAATGTTCTTGCACATGATCAGTTTGAGATGCTAAGATGGAGAATTTACCAAATGGAAGTGGTGCTGGACTGGGCCATGCCGATGCAACCCATTATTCAGAAAGGGCTCTTTCTTCTCACAGCCAGTGAATGGCTTCGTGTAAGTTTTTTTTTTTTTAGCTCTGGTCCTGTGGTGAGTTCTTCTCACCTGTGTACATTTTTAAATATTACTGCTCTCAATTTTTGGTGGTGTTTAGTGTTTCTGGTCAATAGTTGTGTTGTTGGTTGCTTTGGTTTTTTTGGTGTTGTCCCCTATTTTCTCTCTCTCTCTCTCTTTGCAAGCAGCTCCCTTTCTTTGTTCCTAGACTCTGTTCTCCCAATGGACAAGCACTAGTCTTTTACCAAAGATTTCTATATTCTTTGTGCCCCTAATGGTCCACATCCCCAGTCATAGCCAGCTATTAGCCTGCTTTTAGCACCTGAATTTTAATCTTTTAAAGCTAGTCATAATGAAAATGATTCTCTGATTGTCCTGGTTGCTTGTTGGTTTTTGTTGCTAATAGTACCTTTGCAAGGTTTGTTTGGTGAAGAGATAATGTCTTGAGATGGAGTTGAACTCAAACTTGAACCAAAAGCTTCAAAGTTCAACTTCAAGTTCAAGCCGATGTATGCAGAATCAAAGTTCATCTCCAAGGAACATGTCAGTGAATTAAGAGAAAAGCATCTCCAAACCCCTAGATTAAAGTTCAAGATTCAATATTTCAAAATGCATCGTGCAAGTTCAGAGTTCAAAATCGAGCTTGCAAATTCAAAAAAAAGTTTAGGTTTAGTTCACAGCAAGTTTCAAAGCTCAATCCAAAGTGTGAAAGTTCAGAACTATCATCATGGTTTTAATGGCTCAAATTCTAGATTCCAGTTTGAAATCTGGGTTCAAGATCAATAGCTCAAAATGTAGTCTCACCTATTCAAGATGCAGATTTTCAAAGGTCCAGTATAAAGGTATAGTGTAATACTTCAATTCTAGTGTGCAAATCCAGCAGAAAGTCTAATTTTATCGATTCAAAGATTGAAAGTCGAGTCCAAGTTTGATTCCCATGAAGGTCATTCTCCAAGTCATAAATAATTTGGATCAAATATCTACCTACACCTTGAAATATCATCCAGCCTTTGTTACAAAATGTTAGAACACCAAAATAGCGCCTCGTCCTATGTCGCAGCAGTGACAATAATTTCCTCATCAAACTAGAAGCTTAAGCCATCAGGCAATTATTGTAATCAACAAGTTGTGATGGAAATCCCATAAAAGTGGCAGTGAATTGTTTTGATAACATACTAGTGAATATGAAGGATAGCATGATTATGACAATATCTTAGTCTGTTCATCATTATATATCAATGAGAACTCATATATGAAATTAGGTCATTAGCATCTCAAAATGCTATAGAACAAAATTCTCAATTCATGTTCCAAAACATATGTGAGTCTTGAACCTTTAATGAAGAACTCATTTTGAGGATTTGTCAGGCATTAGAGCATGCTACCGATTGTTGGCGCCTAGGTATAAATGGGGAAGAGTGCCAATCAGTCAAGAAAATGTCAGCTTACACAAATAACCCATCCTGTATACCACGGGACTAATATGGAGAAGCCCACAAGCCATTCGACGGAATGTCAAAATGGTTGTAATTAAAGTTTGTAGATTATGCTTAAGCACATGGGGAAATTACTTGAGGAAAGCATGATGTGAAGAATTTTGATTTTGATGGTCTCAAGGAATGACAACATGTTTGATAGGATGTTGTAATGAAAGGAGCTCACCCGTGGGCATGGAAGAAAGAGTGGTTCATATAGAAGAAGTACGCGAACTATTTGATTGAGCCTTATAAAAATTTTATCAGTGTCAAAGTCTTTGAAATCATGATTCTCTGTTAAGGAAAGCTCCTTGTATGGGTGTATAGTTAAAAGATTTGGTACATTACCATGAGAGATATCCACTCCAATTGAGAGATCACTACTTTCAGTAGCTCCAATCTGGGATACAAGCCACAGAAGGGCCATGAAAGTGAGCATCGACAGTGGATAGAAGACAATTGGTGGCTTGAAAAGATGCAAAGGCATCGCTGTGACAATGGAAAATCATTGTTGGCACAAAGGATGGAGTCATGCAAAATGTGCAGAATGGTTATGAGATGTTTTGATGGAATGCCTCAGCACACAATGCACACCAACTATTTCACAGAATTCCATAAAATTTCTAGGCATTGGTTCGGGTTAACCCGAATGTTGAAGTGTCAACATTCACTTACAAGCGCTTGCTGACATAAAAGTCAAAGGCTTGGGCCTTATCGAATAACAATGATCAGTGTAATGAGAAAGATGGAAAACAAAACCAAAGCTCATGTCAATAATTTTATATGGCATTGAACTCTATAATTTTCGAAATCAAATAGTGACAGGTGTCCATGAATGAAAACTTGAATAGATAAAAGCAGTTTCAAGATTCAGTTATGATAACTGAATAGTGGTCAGTTGATTCATTTTTATGGGAGATCTTTTAGGAGTATGGATTGAAGATATACAGGTCAGTGCATATGATAATTCATTTGCCCATAATAGATAAAGGTCCAGCTAGAAATAATGACGATTGGCAACTCACTACATGATACTCAGTGCTGTTTGATTAACATTTGGGCCACATGTTGAACATATATGAGTGCCATATATGAAGTTTAATTAAAAAGAAACCATCTGACAATGTGAACAACATCAACATAATATGTAGTTCTCATAACTATATATTATATGAGATTGATAAAGGTTTTAGAGAATTCTGGAAAGTGTTTTATTTTTAAGAATCAGTTGCAATAACTGAAAGGGGAGACCCTGCGGTTAGATGAAAGATAAATATGCAACACAAAGCCAGAGAGAAGGTTCTTGTTTTTCCGGGGGGAGTTTTGAAGCTGCTGCAGGGAGAAGATAGTTCTATTTTGTAACAGGGGAAAGAGTTTTGTTTTATGCATACTGATTGTAATAAAGGGAGGGAACAATACTATTATTGTTTTTTCATGTCTCTAAAATGAAAAGGAATATACTTGTGTTCGATCCTGTGGTCTATAAATTTATGTTTCTGATTTTGAAGAATATTGTGTTCTTTTATTTCCTCTTTAGATGCAATCTTTTATTACTACTTCAAATGTGATGTACGTAGTCTTGTGGTTATGTACCCATGTTTTTGCAAAAGGATATTTCTAACTTCTCTCTCTCTTTTGTAACATGAAAGAATTGTTAGGTAGCTTTGTGGCTGCTTATTCGTCTTTGTCTTTCTATTTAGTTTGTCAATCCAAGCAATCATGTTCATCCCATGTCTATGTATGAATATGAGAAAACCTTAGTACCTTCAGGTTAAAGGTATATCCTATCATTAAATTCATTGCAAATCTATAAATGAGGGAGTTGTACCTCTTAATTCAGAGGATAGTTATCAATTAATGATAACTAATCCAACTGTTAGTACATTTTGTTCTTCCTAATCAGGCATGTTGAGTCATTGTTTATGTTCCTATCTGAAGGAAAAATCGGTTCTCTAATAGATTTTTGGTGACTCTACTGTGGATAGAAAGCAAAGTTCCAGTGCTTTCTTTTCTTGGACATCTGAAGGTTACCTCCCCGAGGACAGAGGTTGGCGAATCTGATCTATCTGTTAAAAGAAGTCCAATATAAATATGGCCTTGACTATGAGTCAATCATGGCAGCTGCATTTCATTCCTTTTGGTCCTCCTCATCTCACAATTATGCCCGCCCGATCAAAAAAATACTTTCCTAGGTATGCCGAAAGAAGTGATCAAGATCCAGACAGCCACTTTTGAGCATTCAATACAGCCTGTGGGGTTCTTGGTGTTTTAGAGGAAGATGTGTATATTCGCCTGTTTGTTAAATCAATCATTGATGAAGCCATTGTTTGGTTTCACCATTTGGAAGATGGGTGCATCACTGGTTGGAATGTGCTGGAGAGTAAATTCCTTGCGAGATTTAAACCAGCAATCAATATGGGCTACCTATTATTCCAGCTCTTCAAAATTTAGAAAGAAGAGGATGAAGAGATGAGAAGCTTTGGGGATAGATTCAATCAGACCTTGACAAAGATTCCATAGGTTGACCAGCCCAGCCAAGCTCACTTGTTGTCAATATTTATTGCAGCGTTGCATCCAGAAGTCTAATTTAATCTCCAAAGGAGTACGGTACGTGACCTTGAGATTGCTAAGCAAAAGGCCGTTAGAATTGAAGATGATTTATTTTTATCTGGTTGGTTTCAACAAGACAACATTGCAAAAGTCTCAAGTCTAGATTTGAAATTAAAAGATGAGCCTACAAGTGATGAGTTTAAACCGTTAGTGGATGGTTGTGAGAAACCCTCATAGAAAAGAGTTTACCTCTATGAATAGCAGTATCATCCGAAGGTAAAACCCAGGAAAGGCTTGTCCTCAAAACAATAAGACCAACATCCTCTATGTCTTATTGTCAAATTATGATAGTCTTTGGTGTAGAGGATTTGGTAATACCTCCTTTATTTGAAAGCAATCCTCATGATACAATGGGATCATATAACCTGCATGTCAAATATGATGATGAGGATTCTCAAGAAGTCATACCTGAAGAGAGTAATTATTTTGATATGACAGGGCGTTGTTGTTCACACATTGAGAATAATAGTGAACATATTTTCCAATGAGATAATTCTATGAATCATCTAAGTATGCCTCCTATAGTGGAAGAGCCAGGCGAAAATAAGTTGAATGCAAGCTTACCAATGGCTATTTCTTATCCCATTTTTGGATGTTTTTCTTATAAAGTTCCTAATGTAGTCTCAGCCATCAACATTAGGTAGGAAAGTATGGCAGATAAGTATGACAAAGGAAGGATTCATGAATAAGAAAAAAAAGACATCTTTCAGGCTGATGGAGAAGAAGAATATGAAGCCTTTTTATTTCATTACACCCCTTCCAGAGAAGAATGGTCAAAACCTGACACACAAGAAGACATGTACACTCCTATGAGATGCTCTAGAGGCTCGAATGCTGACTTGTAGCCTGAGATTAGATCCCAGTCAGAAAATATTCAGGAATCAGAGACAATCATACTTATCTGTGACAACAAGTATTCCCAAAAGGGAGAACCTATCACATGCTCGAGTAAAGGAGACACTCCCCAAATAATTGATAGATCAACAAGTGAAACAGAAACAAAATTTAAAGGGCTGAAAGATAAGTGGACTAAGAGTGAGGTTAACCCGTTATACCTACCAACTGAGTTCCATCAGGATGTCACTGTTAGAGAAAACCCTCTTTTCCAAATGCAAGAATCAACTTTGGGCAGGAAAGATCATTTATTTCCCTTTGGCATGGAGAAGACTGAAACAAGTATACTATAGGCAAAACCCCGAAGACCATTGAAAGTTTCAGCAAATGCATTACTTCATGATGAAGAAGTGTTGTCCCCTTTTTTTTTGCAAATGAGGAAGGGATCTCTCTCATGAAAACTCTAGGTATAAGCCTTTCAAATCCCTTTGTTTTAGATAAAGGGTTTTCAAAATTGTTAACAACAAAAGATGATAGATTTATCCTGACCAAGGTTGACCCTATGCTTGAAAAGGCTCACTTCTATCTTGAGGGTGTTTTGAATTCTGAAAAGCCTCTAGCTCATGCTGATCCCAAGTATATAGAAGAGGATATAATCCCTGCTTTGGAAATTGTTGAGGAATTTTTGTTTCATTGGGTTATTGGAAAGGCACTTGAAAACTCTTCGCAGGATACCCGGGAAAACTCAGAATTTTATGATGAGGTGTGGCTCTTTGGACATGACGATCGGTGGATAAGGTTCTTACGCATGATCAGTCCTAGATGCCAAGATGGAGAATTTACCAAATGGAAGTGGTGTCGCACTGTGCCACACCAATGCAACCCATTATTCAGAAAGGGCTCTTTCTTCTCACAGCCAGTGAATGGCTTCGTGTAACTTTTTTTTTTCAGCTCTAGTCCTGTGGTGAGTTCTTCTCTCCCATGTACATTTGTAAATATTGCTACTCTCCATTTTTGGTGGTGTTTAGTTTTGCTGGTTGGTTGTTTTTTTGTTGGTTTGCTTTCATTTGTTGGTTGCTTTGGTTGTTTTGGTGTTGTCCTCTCTCTCTCTCTCTCTCTCTCTCATTGCAAGAAGATCCCTTTCTTTGTTCCTAGACTCTGTTCTCCCAATGGACAAGCACTGGTTTTTTACTAGAGATTGTTGGATTCTTTGTGCCCCTCATGGTCCACATCCCCACTCAAAGCCATCTGTTAGCCTGCTTTTAGGACCCAAATTTTAATCTTTTAAAGCTAGTCATATTGAAAATGATTCTCTAATTGTCCCGGTTGCTTGTCAGTTTTTGTTGCTAATAGTACCTTTGCAAGGTTTGTTTGGTGAAGAGATAATGTCCTGAGATGGATTTGAACTCAAAATTGAACCAAAAGCTTCAAATTTCAAGTTCAAATTCAAGCCCATGTATGCAGAATCAAAGTTCAGCTCCAAAGAACATGTCAGTGAATTATGAGAAAAGTGTCTCCAAACCCCTGGATTAAAGTTCAAGATTCAATATTTCAAAATGCATCATGCAAGTTCAGAGTTCAAAATCGTGCTTGCAAATTCAAAAAAAATTTCAGGTTTAGTTCAAATCTTAGTCCAAAGTGTGAAAGTTCACAACTATCAGCATAGTTTTAATGGCTCAGATTTTAGATTCGAGTTTGAAATCCGGGTTCAAGATTAATAGCTCAAAATGCGGTCTCACCTGTTCAAGATGCAGACTTTCAAAGGTCCAGTATAAAGGTATAGTTTAGTACTTCAATTCTAGTGTGCAGATCCAGCATGAGGTCTAATTTTATCGATTCAAAGATTGAAGTCGAGTCCAAGTTTGATTCCCATGAAGGTCATTCTCCAAGTCATAAATAATTTTGATCGAATATCTACCTGTACATTGAAATATCATCCAACCTTTGTTACAAAATGTCAAAACACCAAAAGAGGGCCTCATCCTATGTTACAACAGTGACAATAATTTCCTCATCAAAATAGAAGCTTAAGGCATCAGGCAATTGTTGTAATCTGCAAGTTGTGATGGAAATCCCATAAAAGTGGTAGTGAATTGTTTTGATAACATACTGGTGAATATGAAGGATAGAACGATTACGACAATATCTCAGTCTATTCATCATCATATATCAATGAGAACTCATATATGAAATCAGGTCATTAGCATCTCAAAATGCTATAGAACTAAATTCTCAATTCATGTTCCAAAACATGTGAGGCTCTGGCCTCTAATGAAGAACTCATTTTGAGGATTCGTCAGGCATTAGAGCATGCTACCAATTGTTGGCGCCTAGGTATAAATGAGGAAGAGCGCCAATCATTCAAGAAAATGTCATCCCACATAAATAATGCATCCTGTATACCATGAGAGTAATATTGAGAAGGCCATGAGCCATTCGACGGAATGTCAATACGGTTGTTATTAAAGTTTGCAGATTATGCTTAGGCACATGGGGAAATTAATTGAGGAAAGCATGATGTGAAGAATTGTGACTTTGATGGTCTCAAGGAATGACAACATGTTCGACAGGATGTTGTAATGAAATGAGCTCACTTGCGGTCACGGAAGAAAGTGTGGTTCATATAGAAGAAGTACGCAAACTATTTGATTGAGTCTCAACACAGTTTTATCAATGCCAAAGTCTTTCAAATCATGATTCTCTATTAAGGAAAGTTCCTTGTATGGGTGTATAGTTAAAAGCTTTGGTACATTACCATGAGAGATCTCCACTCCAATTGCTAGATCGCTACTTTCAATAGCTCCAAGCTAGGATACAAGCCACAGAAGGGCCATGACAGTGAGCATCGACAGCGGATAGAAGACAATTGGTTGCTCAAAAAGATGCAAAGGCATCACTGTGACAATGGAAAATCATTGTTGGCACAAAGGAAGGAGTCATGTCAAATGTGCAGAGTGGTTATGAGATGTTTTGACTTAATGCCTAAACACACAATGCACACCAACTATTTCACAGAATGCCATAAACTTTCTAGGCATTGGATCGGGTTAACCCGAATGTTGAAGTGTCAAGATTCACTTACAAGCGCTTGTCGACACAAAAATCAAAGGCTCAGGCCTTATTGAATAACAATGATCATTGTAATGAGAAAGATAGAACACAAAACCAAAGCACATGTCAACAGTTTTATATGGCATTGAACTCTATATTGTTTGAAATCAAATAGTGACAGGTGTCCGTGAATGAAAACTTGAAGAGATAGAAATAGATTCAAGATTTAGTTATGATAACTGAATAGTGGTCAGTTGCTTCATTTTTATGGGAGATATTTTAGAAGGAGTATGGATTGAAGATATACAGGTCAGCGCATATGATAAGTCATTTTCCCATAACAGATAAAGTTCCAACTTGCAATAATGAGGATTGGCAACTCACTACATGATACTCAGTGTTGTTTGATTAACATTTGGGCCACATGTTGAACATATATGAGTGCCATATATGAATTTTAAATAAAAAGAAACCATCCGACAATGTGAACAACATCAACATAATATGTAGTTCTCATATCTATATATTATATGAGATTGATAAAGGTTTTAGAGAATTTTGGAAAGTGTTTTATTTTTAAGAATCAGTTGCAATAACTGAAAGGGGAGACCCGTTAGTCAGAAGAAAGATAAATATGCAACATAAAGCCAGAGAGTAGGTTCTTCTTTTTCCGGGGGGAGTTATGAAGCTGCTACAGGGAGAAGATAGTTCTATTTTGTAACAGGGGAAAGAGTTTTGTCTTATGCATATTGATTGTAATAAAGGGAGGGAACAATACTGTTATTGTTTTGTCATGTCTCTGAAATGAAAATGAATATACTTGTGTTTGATCCTATGGTCTATACATTTATGTTTTTTATTTTGAAGAATACTTTCTTCTTTTATTTTCTGTTTAGATATAGTCTTTTATTACTACTTTGAATGTGATGTACATAGTGTTGTGGTCATGTACCCATGTTTTTGCAAAAGGATATTTCAAACCTCTCTCTCTCTCTCTCTCTCTCTCTCTCTCTCTCTCTCTCTCTCTCTCTCTCTCTCTCTCTCTCTCTTNCACCTCTCTCTCTCTCTCTCTCTCTCTCTCTCTCTCTCTCTCTCTCTCTCTCTCTCTCTCTCTCTCTCTCTCTTCTATAACATGAAAGATTGGTTAGGTAGCCTTATGGCTGCTTATTCATCTTTCTCCTTCTATTCAATTTGTCAATCCAAGAAATCACGTTCATCTCATGTCTATGGATGAATGTCAGAAAACCTTAGTATCTTAAGGTTAAAGGTATATCCTATCATTAAATTCATTGCAAATCTATAAACAAGGGAGCTATACCTCTTAATTTAGAGGATAGTTATCAATTAATGATAACTAATCCAACTTTTAGTATGTTTTGTTGTTCCTAATCAGGCATGTTGAGTCATTGTTTATGTTTCTATTTGAAGGAAAAATCTGTTCACTAACAAATTTTTAGCGACTCTACTGGGGATAGGAAGCGAAGTTCCAGTGCTTTCTTTTCTTGGAAATCTGAAGGTTACCTCCCTGAGGACAGAAGTTGGCGACTCTGATCTATCTGGTAAAAGAAGTCCAGTATAAATATGGCTTTGACTACGAATCAATCATGGCAGCCACATTTTGGTCCTTTTGGTCTTCCTCATCTCACAATCATGCCCGCCAGATCAAAAAAATACTTTCCTAAGTATGTCGAAAGAAGTGATCAAGATCCGGACAGTCACATTTCAGCATTCAATATAGCCTATGGGGTTCTTGGTGTTTTAGAGGAAGATGTGTATGTTCGCCTATTTTTAAATTGCTCATTGATGAAGCCACTGTTTTGTTCCAGCATTTGAAAGATGGGTGCATCACTAGTTAGAATGTGCTGGAGAGTAAATTCCTTGCGAGATTTAAACCAGCAGTCAATTTGTGCTACCTATTATGCCAGCTCTTCAAAATTTAGAAAGAAGAGGATGAAGAGATGAGAAGCTTTGGGGATAGATTCAATCGGACCTTGACAAAGATTTCATAGGTTGACCAGCCCAGCCAAGCTAACTTGTTGTCAATATTTATTGCAGCGTTGCATGCAGAAGTCTGATTTCATCTCCAAAGGAGTATGGTACGTGACCTTGAGATTGCTAAGCAAGAGGCCGTTAGAATTGAAGATGATTTATTTTTATCCAGTTGGTTTCAACAAGACAACATTGCAAAAGTCTCAGGTCTAGATTTGAAATTAAAAGATGAGCCTATGAGTGATGAGTTTAAACCCTCAGTGGATGGTTGTGATATACCCTCATGAAAAAGAGTTTACCTCTATGAACAGAAGTATTATCCAGAGGTAAAACCCAGGATGAAAAGGATTGTCCTCAAAATAGCAAGACCAACATCCTCTATGTCTGATTATCAAATTACGATAGTCTTTGGTGTAGAGGACTTGGTAATGCCTCCTTTAATTGAAAGCAAGCCTCACGATACAATGGGATCATATCACTTGCATGTAAAATATGATGATGAGGATTCTCAAGAAGTCATACCTGAAGAGAGTAATTCTTTTTATATGTCAGGGTGTTGTTGTTGACACATTGAGAATAATAGCAAACATATTTTCCAATCAGATGATTCTATGAATCATCTAAGTATGCCTCCTATAGAGGAAGAGCCAACTGAAAATAAGTTGAATGCAAGCTTACCAATGGCTATTTCTTATCCCATTTTTGGCTCTTTTTCTTTTAAAGTTCCTAATGCAGTCTCAGCCATCAACATTAAGCAAGAAAGTATGGAAGATCAGTATGACAAAGGAAGGATTCATGAATAAGAAACAAAAGACATCTTTCAGGCTGATGGAGAAGAAGAATATGAAGCCTTTTTATTTCATTACACCTCTTCCAGAGAAGAACTGTCACAACTTGACACACAAGAAGACATGTACACTCCTATGAGATGCTCTAGAGGCTCGAATGCTGATTTGCAGCCCGAGATTAGATCCCAGCCAGACAATCTTCAGGAATCAAAGACAATCTTACTTATCTGTGATAGAAAGTATTCCCAAAAGGGAGAACCTATCACATGCTCGGGTAAAGTAGACACTCCCCAAATAACTGATAGATCAGCGAGTGAAACAGAAACAAAATTTTAAGGGCTGGAATATAAGTGGACTAAGAGTGAACTTAACCCATTATACCTACCAATGGAGTTCCATGAGGATGTCACTGTTAGAGATAACCCTCTTTTCCAAATGCAAGAATAAAATTCAGGCAGGAAAGATCATTTATTTCCCTTTGGCATGGAGAATGCTGAAATAAGTATACTATAGGCAAAACCCCGAAGACCATTGAAAGTTTCAGCAAATGCATTACTTCACAGTGAAGAAGTGCTATCCCCTTTTTTTTTGGAAAACAAGGAAGGGATCACTCTCATGAAAACTCTAGGTATAAGCCTTTTAAATCCCTCTATTTTAGATAAAAGGTTTTCAAAATTGTTAACAACAAAAGATGATGGATTTATCCTGACCAAGGTTGACCCTATGCTTGAAAAGGCTCACTTCTATCTTGAGGGTGTTTTGAATTCTAAAAAGCCTCTTTCTCAAGCTGTTCCCAAGTATATTGAAGAGGATATAATCCCTTCTTTGTAAATTGTTGAGCAAGTTTTGTTTCATTGGGTTGTTGGAAAGGCACTTGAAAACTCTTTGCAGGATACCCGAGAAAACTTAGAATTTTATGATGAGATGTGGCTCTTTAAACGTGACGATCGGTGGATAAGGTTCTTGCACATGATCAGTCTAAGATGCCAAGATGGAGAATTTACCAAATGGCAGTGGTGTCAGACTACGCCATGCCGATGCAACCCATTATTCAGAAAGGGCTCTTTCTTCTCACAGCCAATGAATGGCTTTGTGTAAGTGTTTTTTTTTATCTCTGGTCCTGTGGTGAGTTCTTCTCACTTGTGTACATTTTTGAATATTTGTTCTCTCCATTTTTGGTGGTGTTTCATGTTGCTGGTTGGTTGTTGTGTTGTTGGTTTTCTTTCGTTTGTTGGTTGCTTTGGTTGTTTTTGTGTTGTCTCCTATTTTCTGTCTCTCTCTCTCTCTCTTTGCAAGCAACTCCCTTTCTTTGTTCCCAGACTCTGTTCTCTGAATGGAAAAGCACTGGTCTTTTACCAGAGATTGTTGGATTCTTTGTGCCCCTCACCATCCACATCCCTAGTCAGAGCCAGCTGTTAGCACCCGAATTTTAATCTTTTAAAGCTAGTCATATTGAAAATGATTCTCTGATTGTCCCGGTTGCTTGTAATTTTTGTTGCTAATAGTACCTTTGCAAGGTTTTTTTGGTGAAGAGATAATGTCCTGAGATAGAGTTGAACTCAAACTTGAACCAAAAGCTTCAAACTTCAACTTCAACTTCAAGCCCATGTATGCAAAATCAAAGTTCAGCTCCAAAGAACGTGTCAGTGAATTCAGAGAAAAGCGTCTCTAAACCCCTGGATTAAAGTTCAAGATTCAATATTTCAAAATGCATCATCAAAGTTCAGAGTTAAAAATCAAGCTTGAAAATTCAAAAAAAAGTTTAGGTTTAGTTCAAAGCCAGTTTCAAACCTCAATCCGAAAGTTTAGAACTATCAGCTCAGTTTTAATGGCTCAGATTCTAGATTCAAGATTGAAATCTGGGTTCAAGATCAATAGCTCAAAATGCGGTCTCACCTATTCAAGATGCAGATTTTCAAAGGTCCAGTATTAAGGTACATATTAATACTTCAATTATACTGTGTAGATCCATTAGGAGGTTTATTTTTATCGATTCAAAGTTTGAAAGTCGAGTCCAAGTTTGATTCCCATGAAGGTCATTCTCCAAGTCATAAATAATTTGGATCAAATATCTACCTGTATCTTGAAATATCATCCAGCCTTTGTTACAAAATGTCAAAACACCAAAAGAGGGACTCATCCTATGTCACATCAGTGACAATAATTTCCTCATCAAACTAGAAGCTTAAGGCATCAGGCAATTGTTGTAACCTACAAGTTGTGATGGAAATCCCATAAAAGTGGCAGTGAATTATTTTGATAACATACTGGTTAATATGAAGGATAACACTATTATGACAATATCTAAGTCTGTTCATCATTATATATCAATGAGAACTCATATATGAAATCAGGTCATTAGCATCTCAAAACACTATAGAACGAAATTCTCAATTCATGTTCCAAAACATATGTGAGTCTCGGGCCTTTAATGAAGAACTCATTTTGAGGATTTGTCAGGCATTAGAGCATGCTACCAATTGTTGGTGCCTAGGTATAAATGAGGAAGAGAACCAATCATTCAAGACAATGTCGGCCCACACAAATAACTCGTCCCCTATACCATGGGAGTAATATGGAGAATGCCACGAGCCATTCGACGGAAGGTCAATACAGTTGTAATTAAAGTTTGTAGATTCTGCTTAGGTACATGGGGAAATTACATGAGGAAAGCATGATGTGAAGAATTGCGACTTTGATGGTCTCAAGGAATGACAACATGTTCTGCAGGATGTTGTAATGAAATGAGCTCACCCGCAGGAATGGAAGAAAGCGTGGTTCATATATAAGAAGTATGTGAACTGTTTGATTAGATCTCAGAACAGTTTTATCAGTGCTGAAGTCTTTCAAATAATGATTCTCTATTAAGGAAAGTTCATTGTATCGGTGTATAGTTAAAAGATTTGGTACATTACCATGAGAGATCTCCACTCCAATTTATAGATCGCTACTTTCAATAGCTCCAAGCTGGGATACAAGCCACAGAAGGGCCATGATAGTGAGCATCGATAGCAGATAGAAGACAATTGGTGGCTCACAAAGATGCAAAGGCATCGTTGTGACAATGGAAAATCATTGTTGGCACAAAGGAAGGAGTCATGTCAAATGTGTAGAATGGTTACGAGATGTTTTGATGAAATGCCTCAGCACATAATGCACACCAACTGTTTTACAGAATGCCATAAACTTTCCAGGCATTGGATCGGGTTAACCCAAATGTTGAAGTGTCAACATTCACTTACAAGCGCTTGCTGACACAAAAATCAAAGGCTCGGGCCTTATTGAATAACAATGATCAGTGTAATGAGAAAGATTGAACACAAAACCAAAGCACATGTCAACAATTTTATATGGCATTGAACTCTATAATGTTCAAAATGAAATAGTGATAGGTGTCCGTGAATGAAAACTTGAAGAGATAGAAGTAGTTTCAAGATTTAGTTATGATAACTGAATAGTGGTTAGTTGATTCATTTTTATGTGAGATCTTTTGGGAGTATGGATTGAAGATATACAGGTCAACGCATATGATAAGTCATTTGCCCATAACAGATAAAGGGCTAGCTGGCAATAATGATGATTGCCAACTCACTACATGATACTCAATGTTGTTTGATTAGCATTTGGGCCACATGTTGAACATATATGAGTGCCATATATGAAGTTTAATTAAAAAGAAACCATCCGACAATGTGAAAAACTTCAATATAATATGTAGTTCTCATAACTATATATTATATGAGATTGATAAAGGTTTTAGAGAATTCTGGAAAGTGTTTTATTTTTAAGAATCAGTTGCGATAACTGAAAGGGGAGACCTGTCGGTCAGAAGAAAGATAAATCTACAACACAAAGCCAGAGAGCGGGTTCTTCTTTTTCTGGGGGGAGTTCTGAAGCTTCTACATGCAGAAGACAGTTCTATTTTGTAACAAGGGAAAGAGCGTTGTCTTATGCATATTGATTGTAATAAAGGGAGGGAACAATATTGTTATTGTCTTTTCATGTCTCTGAAATGAAAAGGAATATACTTGTGTTCGATCCTGTGGACTATACATTTATGTTTCTGATTTTGAAGAATACTGTGTTCTTTTATTTCCTTTTCAAATACAGTCTTTTATTGCTACTTCAAATATGATGTACGTAGTCTTGTGATCATGTACCCATGTTTTCACAGAAGGATATTTCTAACCTCTCTCTCTCTCTCTCTCTCTCTCTCTCCTGTAACATGAAATATTGGTTAGGTAGCCTTGTGGCTTCTTATTCGTCTTTCTCTTTCTATTCAGTTTGTCAATCCAAGCAATCGTGTTCATCTCATGTCTATGGATGAATGTCAAAAAACCTTAGTACCTTCAGGTTAAAGGTATATCCTATCATTAAATTCATTGCAAATCTATAAACGAGGGAGTTGTACCTCTTAATTCAGAGGATAGTTATTAATTGATTATAACTAATCCAACTGTTAGTACATTTTTTTCTTCCTAATCAGGCATGTTGTGTCATTATTTATGTTTCTATCTAAAGGACAAATCTGTTCACTAACATACTTTTGGCGACTCTACTGCGGATAGTAAGTGAAGTTCTAGTTCTTTCTCTTCTTGGACATCTGAAGGTTACCTCCCCGAGGACGGAGATTGGAGACTCTGATCTATTTGGTAAAAGAAGTCCAGTATAAATATGGCCTTGACTATGACTCAATCATGGCAGCCATATTTTGGTCCAATTGGTCTTCCTCATCTCACAATCATGCCCACTGGATCAAAAAAATTCTTCCTTAAGTATGCCGGAAGAAGTGATCAAGATCCGGACAGTCACATTCGAGCATTGAATATAGCCTGTGGGGTTCTTGGTGTTTTAGAGGAAGATATGTATGTTCGCGTATTTGTTATATTGCTCGTTGATGAAGCCGCTATTTGGTTACAGCATTTGGAAGATGGGTGCATCACTGGTTGGAATGTGCTAGAGAGTAAATTCATTGCGAGATTTAAACCAGTAGTCAATGTAGGCTACCTATTATGCCAGCTCTTCAAAATTCAGAAAGAAGAGGATGAAGAGATGAGAAGCTTTGGGGATAGATTCAATCAGATCTTTACAAAGATTCCACAGGTTGACCAGCCCAGCCAAGCTAACTTTTTGTCAATCTTTATTGCAGCGTTGCATCTAGAAGTCTGATTTCATCTCCAAAGGAGTACGCTACGTGACCTTGAGATTGATAAGCAGGAGGCCATTAGAATTGAAGATGATTTATTTTTATCCAGTTGGTTTCAAAAAGACAACATTGCAAAAGTCTCAGGTCCAGATTTGAAATTAAAAGATGACCCTACAAGTGATGAGTTTAAACCCTCAGTGGATGGTTGTGATAAACCCTCACAGAAAAGAGTTTACCTCTATGAATAGCAGTATCATCCAGAGGTAAAACCTAGGATGAAAAGGCTTGTCCTCAAAACAACAACACCAAAATCCTCTATGTCTGATTGTCAAATTATGACAATCTTTGGTGCAGAGGATTTGTTAATGCCTCCTTTATTTGAAAGCAATTCTCACGATACAATGGGATCATATCACCTGCATGTCGAATATGATGATGAGGATTCCCAAGAAGTCATAACTGAAGAGAGTAATTCTTTTGATATGACAGGGCATTGCTATTCACACATTGAGTATAATAGCGAACATATTTTCCAATCACATGATTCTATGAATCATCTAAGTATGCCTCCTATAGAGGAAGAGCCGGCTGAAAATAAGTTGAATGCAAGCTTACCGATGGCTATTTCTTATCCCATTTTTAGATCTTTTTCTTTTAAAGTTCCTAATGCAGTCTTAGCCATCAACATTAAGCAGGAAAGTATTGCAGATTGGTATGACAAAGGAAGGATTAATGAATAAGAAACAAAATACATCTTTCAGGTTGATGGAGAAGAAGAATATGAAGCCTTTTTATTTCATTACACCTCTTCCAGAGAAGAACGGTCACAACCTGACACACAAGAAGACATGTACACTCCCATGAGATGCTCCAGAGGATCGAATGTTGATTTGCAACCCGATATTAGATCCCAGCCAGACAATCTTCAGGAATCAGAGACAATCATGCTTATTCATGACAGCAAGTATTCACAAAAGGGAGAACCTATCACATGCCCGAGTAAAGGAGACACTCCCCAAATAATTGATAGATCAGCGAATGAAACAGAAAAAAATTTAAAGAGCCGAAAGATAAGTGGACTAATAGTAAGCTTAACCCGTTATACCTACCAATGGAGTTCCATGAGGATGTCAGTGTTAGAGAAAACCCTCTTTCCCAAATGCAAGAATCAAATTTGGGTGGGAAAGATAATTTATTTCCCTTTGGCATGGAGAACGCTAAAACAAGTATACTATAGGCAAAACCCTGAAGACCATTGAAAGTTTTAGCAAACGCATTACTTCATGGTGAAGAAGTGTTGTCCACTTTTTTTTGGCAAATGAGGAAGGGATCGCTCTCATGAAAACTCTAGGTATAAGCCTTTCAAATCCCTCTATTTTAGATAAAGGGTTTTCAAAATTGTTAACATCAAAAGATTATGGATTTATCCTGACCAAGGTTGACCCTATGCTTGAAAAGGTTCACTTCTACCTTGAAGGTGTTTTGAATTCTAAAAAGACTCTTACTCATGCTCATCCCAAGTATATTGAAGAGGATATAATCCTTGCTTTGGAAATTGTTGAGAAAGTTTTGTTTCATTGGGTTGTTGGAAAGGCACTTGAAAACTCTTCATAGGATACCCAGGAAAACTCAGAATTTTATGATGAGATGTGGCTCTTTGGACGTGATGATCGGTGGATAAGTTTCTTGTGCATGATCAATCTGAGATGCCAAGATGGAGAATTTACAAAATGGAAGTGGTTTCGGACTGCGCCATGTTGATGCAACCCATTATTCAGAAAAGGCTCCTTCTTCTCACAGCCAGTGAATGGCTTCGTGTAAGATTTTTTTTTTTTCAGCTCTGGTCCTATGTTGAGTTCTTCTCACCCATGTACATTTGTAAATATTTTTGCTCTCCATTTTTGGTGGTGTTTAGTGTTGCTGGTCGGTTATTGTGTTGTTGGTTGCTTTGGTTGTTTTGGTGTTGTCCCCTATTTTCTCTCTCTATCTCTTTGCAAGCAGTTGCCTTTCTTTGTTCCTAGACTATGTTCTCCCAATGGACAAGCACTAGTCTTTTACCAGAGATTGTTGGATTCTTTCTGCCCCTCACTGTCAACATCCCCAGTCAGAGTCAGCTGTTAGCCTTCTGTTAGCACCCAAATTTTAAGATTTTAAAGCTAGACATATTGAAAATGATTCTCTAATTGTCCCGATTGCTTGTCGATTTTTGTTGCTAATAGTACCTTTGCAAGGTTTGATTGGTGAAGAGATAATGTCCTGAGCTGGAGTTGAACTCAAACTTGAACCAAAAGCTTCAAAGTTCAACTTCAAGTTCAAGCCCATGTATGCAGAATCAAAGTTCAGCTCCAAAGAACATGTCAGTGAATTCAGAGAAAAGTGTCTCCAAACCCCTGGATTAAAGTTCAAGATTCAATATTTCAAAATGCATTTTGCAAGTTCAGAGTTCAAAATCAAGATTGCAAATTCAAAAAAAAATTCAGTTTAGTTCAAAGCCAGTTTCAAAGCTCAGTCCAAAGTGTGAAAGTTCATAACTATCAGCATAATTTTAATGGCTTAGATTCTATATTCTAGTTTGAAATCTGGGTTCAAGATCAATAGGTCAAAATGCGGTCTCACCTATTCAAGATGCAAATTTCCGAAGGTCTAGTATAACGGTATAGTTTAATACTTCAATTCTAGTGTGTAGATCCAGTAGGAAGTCTAATTTTATCGATTCAAAGATTAAAAGTCAAGTCCAAGTTTGATTCCCATGAAGGTCATTCTCCAAGTCATAAATCATTTGGATCGAATATCTACCTGTACCTTGAAATATCATCCAACCTTTGTTACAAAATTTCAGAACACCAACAGAGGGCCTCGTCCTATGTCGCAGCAGTGACAAAAATTTCCTCATCAAACTAGAAGCTTAAGGCATCAGGCAATTTTTGTAATCTGCAAGTTGTGATGGAAATCCCATAAAAGTGGCAATGAATTGTTTTGATAACATACTGGTGACTATGAAGGATAGCACGATTATAACAATAACTCAGTCTGTTCATCATCATATATCAATGAGAACTCATATATGAAATCAGGTCATTAGCATCTCAAAATGCTATAGAACTAAATTCTTAATTCATGTTCCAAAACATATGTGAGGCTAAGGCTATTAATGAAGAACTCATTTTGATGATTTGTCTGGCATTAGAGCATGCTACCAATTGTTGGCGCCTAGGTATAAATGAGGAAGAGCGCCAATCATTCAAGAAAATGTCAGCCCACACAAATAACCCATCCCCTATGCCATGGGAGTAATATGGAGAAGGCCACGAGCTATTTGACAGAATTTCAATACGGTTGTAATTAAAGTTTGTAGATTATGCTTAGCGTCATGGGGAAATTACTTGAGGAAAGCATGATGTGAAGAATTGCGACTTTGATGGTCTCAAGGAATGACAACATGTTCGGTAGGATGTTGTAATGAAAAGAGCTCACCCGCGGGCATGAAAGAAAGTGTGGTTCATATAGAAGAAGTATGCGAACTATTTGATTGAGTCTCAACATAGTTTTATCAGTGCCAAAGTCTTTCAAATCATGATTCTCTATTAAGGAAATCTCCTTGTATGGGTGTATAGTTAAAAGATTTGGTACATTACCATGAGAGATCTCCACTCCAATTGAGAGATCGCTACTTTCAATAGTTCCAAGCCGGGATACAAGCCACAAAAGGGCCATGATAGTGAGCATCGACAGTGGATAGAAGACAATTGGTGGCTCCAAAACATGCAAAGGCATCACTGTGACAATGGAGAATCATTGTTGGCACAAAGGAAGGAGTCATGTCAAATGTGCAGAATGGTTACGAGATGTTTTTATGGAATGCCTCAGCATACAATGCACACCAATTGTTTTACAGAATCACATAAACTTTCCAGGCATTGGATTGGGTTAACCCGAATGTTGAAGTGTCAACATTCACTTACAAGCACTTGCCGACACAAAAATCAAAGCCTTGGGCCTTATCGAATAACAATGATCAGTGTAATGAGAAAGATGGAACACAAAACCAAAGCACATGTCAATAGTTTTATATGGCATTGAACTCTATAATGTTCAAAATAAAATAGTGATAGGTGTCCATGAATGAAAACTTGAAGAGATAGAAGCAGTTTCAAGATTCATTTATGATAACTGAATAGTGGTTGGTTGATTCATTTTTATGGGAGATCTTTTAGTAGTATGGATTGAAGATATACAGGTCAGCGCATATGATAAGTCATTTTCCCATTATAGATAAAGGTCGAGCTGGCAATAATGATGATTGGCAACTCACTACATGATACCCAGTGTTGTTTCATTAACATTTGGGCCACATGTTGAACATATATGAGTGCCATATATGAAGTTTAATTAAAAAGAAATCATCCGACAATGTGAAAAACATCAACATAATATGTACTTCTCATAACTATATATTATATGAGATTGATAAAGGTTTTAGAGAATTCTGGAAAGTGTTTTATTTTAAGAATCAGTTACAATAACTAAAGGGGGAGACCTGTCGGTCAGAAGAAAGATAAATATGCAACACAAAGCCAGAGAGTGGGTTCTTCTTTTTCCGGGGCGAGTTCTGAAGCTGCTACAGGGAGAAGACAGTTCTATTTTGTAACAGGGGAAATAATTTTGTCTTCTGCATATTGATTTTAATAAAGAGAGGGAACAATACTGTTATTGTTTTTTCATGTCTCTGAAATGAAAAGGAATATACTTGTGTTTGATCCTATGGTCTATACATTTATGTTTTTGATTTTTAAGAATAGTGTGTTCTTTTATTTCCTGTTCAGATACAGTCTTTTATTACTACTTCGAATGTGATGTACGTAGTCTTGTGGTCATGTACCCATGTTTTTGCAAAAGGATATTTCTAACTTCTCTCTCTCTTCTGTAACATGAAAGATTGGTTAGGTAGCCTTGTGGCTGCTTATTCGTCTTTCTCGTTCTATTTAGTTTGTCAATCCAAGCAATCACATTCATCTCATGTCTATGGATGAATGTCAGAAAACCTTAGTATGTTCAGGTTAAAGGTATATCCTATCATTAAATTAATTGCAAATATATAAACAAGGGAGTTGTACCTCTTAATTTAGAGGATAGTTATCAATTAATGATAACTAATCCAACTGTTAGTACATTTTGTTCTTCCTAATCAGGCATGTTGAGTCATTGTTTATGTTTCTATCTGAAGGACAAATCTGTTCACTAATAGATTTTTGGCAACTCTACTGGAGATAGAAAGTGAAGTTCCAGTGCTTTCATTTTTTGGACATCTGAAGGTTACCTCGCTAAGGACGGAGGTTGGCAACCCTGATCTATTTGGTAAAAGAAGTCCATTATAAATATGGCCTTGACTACGACTCAGTCATAGTAGCTGCATTTTGGTCCTTTTGGTCTTCCTCATCTCACAATCATGCCCGCTGGATCAAAAAAATACTTTCCTAACTATGCCGGAAGAAGTGATCAAGATCCGGACAGTCACATTCGAGCATTCAATACAGCCTATGGGGTTCTTGGTGTTTTAGAGGAAGATGTGTATGTTCGCCTATTTGTTAAATCGCTCGTTGATGAAGTCACTGTTTGGTTTCAGCATTTGGAGGATGTGTGCATCACTGGTTGGAATGTGCTAGAGAGTAAATTCCTTGCGAGATTTAAACCAGCAGCCAATGTGGGCTACCTATTATGCCAGCTCTTCAAAATTTAGAAAGAAGAGGATGAAGAGATGAGAAGCTTTGGGGATAGATTCAATCGAACCTTGAAAAAGATTCCATAGGTTGACGAGCCTAGTCAAGCTAACTTGTTGTCAATTTTTATTGTAGCATTGCATCTATAAGTCCGATTTCATCTCCAAAGGAATATGGTATGTGACCTTGAGATTGCTAAGCAAGAGGCCGTTAGAATTGAAGATGATTTATTTTTATCTGGTTGGTTTCAACAAGACAACATTGCAAAAGTCTCAGGTCCATATTTGAAATTAAAAGATGATCCTACAAGTGATGAGTTTAAACCCTCAGTGGATGGTTGTGATAAACCCTCACAGAAAAGAGTTTACCTCTATGAACAGCAGTATCATCCGGAGGTAAAACCCAAGATGAAAAGGCTTTTCCTCATAACAGCAAGACCAACATCCTCTATATATGATTGTCAAATTATGACAGTCTTTGGTGCAGAGGATTTAGTAATGCCTCCTTTATTTGAAAGCAATCCTCATGATACAATGGGATCATATCAACTGCATGTTGAATATGGGTGATCTCACAAAACTGTGTCCCACTTTTTTGCCAACTTTGACACTGAAATGAACATTCTAAAAAAAACTTTGCTTTCGGAATCTATTGTTTTTAAACCTTTAAGAATTTTAAGATGATGTAAACTAGTGACTTTTAGAATTTTTTTCTAATTTATAAATATATTTAAAAAATATATATTGGAATTTATTTGTATCCATTTTTCCTTCTCCTTCAAAAATTATTTTTGTAAAAAATTAGGATTTTTCAGAAGTGACAGTGACTTTGATCAACATAACTTTTTTTATAAAACTGATAAGAACTTAATTATTTTGAATTCTCGTTTGTAACACAAATATCTAGGGAATCCATTTGGTTTCATTCAATTTGGTTGAATATTTAATAGTTTATTGAGTTATGAAGTGACATTAATTATAATTTGGACATAGGTTCACTTGGATCACTCTAACTTTGTCTCTATATATCAAAATTCAATTATTCTTTTTTTGATAGAAAGGTAACACAAATACCTATTTCCTAAATATTTTTCATAATTTTTTTTCCCTAATTTACTATTTTTCCAGAAGCATCGAACAGAGAAGTATCTAAATGGTCAGACAACCTATGTTTAGTAAAACTTAAAAAGAAAAGTCTCAATAAACTATATATATATATATATAACTCATAATCATTGGAAATCTTTCTCGGAGTAATATCATCCTGTATTTGGGTTTTTCAAATGAATTTATTTGATCCCACAAAAAGTTAATGTCAAAGCGATTTTTTGTCAGCATTTTGATGGGTTCAAAGGAGACTTGATTATAGGTGCGAGTGAGGGGTAGAGGGATTATACCAAAGGGATTTTGATCCAAGAGGCTTTTATATAGCCATTTTGAATTTACTCCTTCAAATGGGACCTCTCAAGGCTCAAATCATCATATTTTCTTTAAAATGTACAATTTCAGAAAAAAAAGGATGTTCAAAAAAGTGGGACACACTATTGTGGGACCACCCATATGATGATGATGATTCTCAAGAATTCATACCCGAAGTGAGTAATTCTTTTGATATGACAGGGCGCTACTATTCACACATTGAGAATAATAGCGAACATATTTTCCAATCAGATGATTCTATGAATCATCTAAGTATGCCTCTTATAGAGGAAGAGCAGGCTGAAAATAAGTTGAATGCAAGCTTACCAATGGCTATTTCTTATCCCATTTTTGTATCTTTTTCTTTTAAAGTTCCTAATGCAGTCTCAACCATCAACATTAAGCAGGAAAGTATGGCAGATCTGTATGACAAAGGAAGGATTCATGAATAAGAAACAAAAGACATCTTTTAGGCTGACGGAGAAGAAGAATATGAAGCCTTTTTATTTCATTACACCTCTTCCAGAGAAGAACAATCACAACCTGACACACAAGAAGACATGTACACTCCTATGAGATGCTCCAGAGGCTTGAATGCTGATTTGCAGCCCGAGATTAGATCCCAGCCAGACAATCTTCAGGAATCAGAGACAATCATACTTATCCGTGACAACAAGTATTCCCAAAAGGAAGAACCTATCACATGCTCGAGTAAAGGAGACACTCCCCAAATAATTGATAGATCAGCAAGTTAAACAGAAACAAAATTTGAAGGGCTGAAAGATAAGTGGACTGTGAGTGAGCTTAACTCGTTATACCTACCAACAGAGTTCCATGAGGATGTCACTGTTAGAGAAAAACCTCTTTTCCAAATGCAAGAATCAACTTCAAGCGGGAAAGATCATTTATTTCCCTTTAGCATGGAGAACGCTGAAACAAGTATACTATAGGCAAAACCCCGAAGACCATTGAAAGTTTCAAAAAATACATTACTTCACGGTGAAGAAGTGTTGTCCCCTTTTTTTTTGGTAAATGAGGAAGGGATCGCTCTCATGAAAAATCTAGTTATAAGCCTTTCAAATCGCTTTGTTTTAGATAAAGGGGTTTCAAAATTGTTAATAGCAAAAGATGATGGATTTATCCTGACAAAGGTTGACCCTATGCTTGAAAAGGCTCACTTTTATCTTGAGGGTGTTTTGAATTATGAAAAGCCTCTTTCTCATGCTAATCCAAAGTATATTGAAGAGGATATAATCCATGCTTTGGAAATTGTTGAGCAAGTTTTGTTTCATTGGGTTGTTGGAAAGGAACTTGAAAAATCTTCGCAGGATACCTGGGAAAACTCAAAATTTTATGATGAGATGTGGCTCTTTGGATGTGACGATCGGTGGATAAGGTTCTTGCACATGATCAATCTGAGATGCCAAGATGGAGAATTTACCAAATGGAAGTGGTGTCAGACTGCGCCATGCTGATGCAACCCATTATTCAGACAGGGCTCTTTCTTCTCACAGCCAGTGAATGGCTTCGTGTAAGTTTTTTTTTTTTTCAGCTCTGGTCCTGTGGTGAGATCTTCTCACCCGTGTACATTTGTAAATATTTTTTCTCTCCATTTTTGGTGGTTTTTACTGTTGCTGGTCGGTTGTTGTGCTGTTGGTTTGCTTTGGTTGTTTTGGTGTTGTCCCCTATTTTCTCTCTCTATCTCTTTGTAAGCAGCTCCCTTTCTTTGTTCCTAGACTATGTTCTCCCAATGCACAAGCACTAGTCTTTTACCAAAGATTGTTGGATTCTTTGTGCCCCTCACGGTCCACATCCCCAGTCAGAGCCAGCTGTTAGCCTACTTCTAGCACCTAAATTTTAAGCTTTTAAAGCTAGTCATATTGAAAATGATTCTCTGATTGTCCTGGTTACTTGTCAGTTTTTGTTGCTAATAGTACCTTTGCAACGTTTGTTTGGTGAAGAGATAATGTCTCAAGATGGAGTTGAACTCGAACTTGAACGAAAATCTTGAAAGTTAAACTTCAATTTCAAGCCCATTTATGCAGAATCAAAGTTCAGCTCCAAAGAACATGTTAGTGAATTCAGAGAAAAGCGTCTCCAAACCCCTAGATCAAAGTTCAAGATTCAATATTTAAAAGTGCATCGTGCAAGTTCAGAGTTCAAAATCGAGCTTGCAAATTCAAAAAAATGTTCAGGTTTAGTTCAAAGCATGTTTCAAAGCTCAGTCCAAAGTGTGAAAGTTCAGAATTACTAGCACAGTTTTAATGGCTCAGATTCAAGATTCAAGTTTGAAATCTGGGTTCAAGTTCAATATCTCAAAATGCGGTCTCACCTGTTCAAGATGCAGATTTTCAAAGGTCCAGTATAAAGGTATAGTTTAATACTTTAATTCTAGTGTGCAGATCCACCAGGAGGTCTAATTTTATCGATTCAAAGATTAAAAGTTGAGTACAAGTTTGATTCCCATGAAGGTTGTTCTCCAAGTCATAAATAATTTGGATCAAATATCTACCTGTATCTTGAAATATCATCCAGCCTTTGTTACAAAATGTTAGAACACCAAAAGAGGGCCTCATCCTATGTCGCAACAGTGATAATAACTTTCTCATCAAACTAGAAGCTTAAGGCATCAGGCAATTGTTGTAATCTGCAAGTTGTGATGGAAATCCCATAAAAGTGGAAGTGAATTGTTTTGATAACATATTGGTGAATATGAAGGATAGCACGATTAAGACAATATCTCAGTCTGTTCATCATCATATATCAACGAGAACTCATATATGAAATCAGGTCATTAGCATCTCAAAATGCTATAGAACTAAATTCTCAATTCATGTTCCAAAACATATGTGAGGCTTGGGCATTTAATGAAGAACTCATTTTGAGGATTTGTCAGGCATTAGAGCATGCTACCAATTGTTGGCGCCTAGGTATTAATGAGGAAGAGCGCCAATCATTCAAGAAAATGTCAGCCCACACAAATAACCCATCCCCTATACCACGGGAGTAATATGGAGAAGGCCACGAACCGTTCGACAAAATGTCAATACAGTTGTAATTAAATTTTGCAGATTATGCTTAGGCACATGGGGAAATTACTTGAGGAAAGCATGATGTGAAGAATTGCGACTTTGATGGTCTCAAGGAATGACAACATGTTTGGCAGGATGTTGTAATGAAAAGAGCTCACCTGCGGGCACGGAAGAAAGCGTGGTTCATATCGAAGAAGTACGTGAACTGTTTGATTGAGTCTCAACATAGTTTTATCAGTGCCGAAGTCTTTCAAATCATGATTCTCTATTAAGGAAAGCTCCTTGTATGGGTGTATAGTTAAATGATTTGGTACATTACCATGAGAGATCTCCACTCCAATTGAGAGATCGCTACTTTCAATAGCTCCAAGCCGGGATACAAGCTACATAAGGGCAATGATAGTGAGCATCGACAGTGGATAGAAGACAATTGGTGGCTCGAAAAGATGCAAAGGCATCGCTGTGACAATGGAAAATCATTGTTGGAACAAAGGAAGGAGTCATGTCAAATGTGTAGAACGGTTACAAGATGTTTTGACGAAAGGCCTCAGCATACAATGCACACCAACTGTTTCACAGAATGCCATAAAATTTCCAGGCATTGGATCGGGTTAACCCGAATGTTGAAGTGTCAACATTCACTTACAAGCGCTTGCTGACACAAAAATAAAAGGCTCGGGCCTTATCGAATAACAATGATCAGTGTAATGAGAAAGATGGAACACAAAACCAAAGCACATGTCAACACTTTTATATGAAATTGAACTGTATAATGTTCAAAGTCAAATAGTGACAGGTGTCAGTGAATGAAAACTTGAAGAGATAGAAGCAGTTTCAAGATTCAGTTATGATAACTGAATAGTTGTCGGTTGATTCATTTTTATCAGAGATCTTTTAGGAGTATGGATTGAAGATATATAGGTCAGCGCATATGATAAGTCATTTTCCCATAACAGATAAAGGTCCAGCTGGAAATAATGACGATTGGCAACTCACTACATGATACTCAGTGCGGTTTGATTAACACTTGGGCCACATGTTGAACATATATGAGTGCCATATATGAAGTTTAATTAAAAAGAAACCTTCCGACAATGTGAACAACATCAACATAATATGTAGTTCTCATAACTATATATTATATGAGATTGATAAAGGTTTTAGAGAATTCTTGAAAGTGTTTTATTTTTAAGAATCAGTTGCAATAACTGAAAGGAGAGACCCGTTGGTCATTAGAAAGATAAATATGCAACACAAAGCCAGAGAGAAGGTTCTTCTTTTTTCGGGGGGAGTTCTGAAGCTGCTACAGGGAGAAGACAGTTCTATTTTGTAACAGGGGAAAGAGTTTTGTCTTATGCATATTGATTGTAATAAAGGGAGGGACCAATAATGTTATTTTTTTGTCATGTCTCTGAAATGAAATGGAATATACTTGTGTTCGATCCTGTGGTCTATACATGTATGTTTCTGATTTTGAAGAATACTCTGTTCTTTTATTTCCTGTTTAGATACAGTTTTTTATTACTACTTCGAATGTGATGTACGTAGTCTTTTGGTCATGTACCCATGTTTTTGCAAAAGGATATTTCTAACTTCTCTCTCTTCTGTAACATGAAATATTGGTTAGCTAGCCTTGTGGCTATTTATTCCTCTTTCTCTTTCTATTCAATTTGTCAATCCAAGCAATCGCGTTCATCTCATGTCTATGGATGAATGTCAGAAAACCTTAGTACCTTCAGGTTAAAGGTATATCCTATCATTAAATTCATTGCAAATCTATAAACGAGGGAGTTGTACCTCTTAATTCAGAGGATGGTTATCAATTAATAATAACTAATCCAACTATTAGTACATTTTGTTCTTCCTAATCGGGCATGTTGAGTCATTGTTTATGTTTCTATTTGAAGGACAAATCTGTTCACTAACACATTGCATGAGAATCAATCTATTTATGTCCTTCAAGAGTGAGTGCTTGGTAGATTCATCCCTGAAGAGAAGAGAGGGCTTGGTAGCATGGTTGTCCCTTCAATGAGTGAGTGGGATAGGATTTTTTTAATGATTGTTGAGCACTTGAAGAGGCCTTTGACACACTTGGAGGAGATGTGAACTTTTAGAGGAAAGACGTCTCATGTGCAGTCATATCAATGATCATTGTATCCACAACACTTGATGGGGCGTTAGACACACTTAGTGAGATGTGGACTTTCAAAGGAAAGGTGTCTCATGTGAAGCATTGGAGGAGGCATTAGACACTTGGAGGACATGTGAAATTTTAGATGAAATGTGTCTCATTGTGCAGGGGAGGTGGAAACACTCATGTTGTGTAGACAATGTCAAGTTTTATGGTTAGGAGATCAACTAATGTAGGTAGTTTGGCGTTTCTTGAGTGAGCGAGGAGGATTGGTGAAGGTGCTTTGTCACAATCTCCAGAAGGGTTGGGTTCAAAACCCTTGCAAATTCCACTCTTTTTCAAATTATTTTAATAAGGGGGGGAGATGTTGGCGTATTACAATAAGTTTTTGTTTAGTTAGTTTGTAACTTTCCATGGTTATCACTGTTAGTATTTTTGAACTATCTAATATGTTATTTGTATTATCTTTTTAAAGGCTTTGTTTACATCAATAAGTAATGATCGATCACAATCTGCACCACTCTATAAACTCTACTTTGTCATTTCTATTTTATTGCTCTCTGCGTTCTCACATACATACATTAGACCTTTGGGATATCACAATAAATTAGAACTAGAAAAGTCAAAATTTATCTCCAAGATAACTCTACAAAATAATAAGATTAAACTCTCTAAACATTACGAGACAAAACAAATAAAAAAATTGACCCCTTTAAATAAATAAAATATAATCGAATTAGTGAGTTGTTTCAAACATTATGCAATGTTTTTAGAAATTGTTTAGTATTGTAAGAGATATTCTTGGATAGCTTATATTCAAACGCCTACAAGAAAAAAGAGAAAATAAGCTTATGACATAGACAAAAGGATATGTAAGAGACATTTTCATCACAAAGATTAAATAGTGAATTAAAAGTGTGGTTTCCAAATATCTACCACATAGTCAAATTAAATATAACAGATTTTTATTACGTGAATTAAAAGGTAAAATTACAAAGAACAAATTGTTGATAAATTTAAAATTAACGTAAAGGTATTAGAAAAATTCATTGATTTGTATCTAAAAAGTAGAGTTTCAAAATAGTAAAATTTATATAATTCATTAAATTTTGAAATGATTTCGTATTTTATTTAGGGACACTTTTTTTTTAACGATCATATAGTCTTAATAAAAAACTAAAGAAAAACTATAGTCCTTTTTTAATATTTAAATAAGTATCTAAGTTTTGTAGTACCTCCCTCATTATTAATCTAAGTGAACCTAATTACTTTATATTAGCTTCCTTGGGTAATCTAATATTTGTAATAAAAATAGAAAATTTTAACTCCTTTTTGAAAATATTACTAAATACATTAAAATTAGGGTTTTATGTTTAACTTTCTTTAAATTGTAGATCTGTATTTAAATTATTCTCTCATATTTCTTCATGAAAACATTAAAATTTGCAATATTCGGTTGGCAAAACATGTAAAGGGGAAGATTAAAGAGGGATAAGTGTTGTGTTCAACATGACTCCTGCAAAACAAATTTTTTTGGAAAAAAGCAGCAGAACAAAGACAAGGGCCTGGCTGTGTCCCCCCAGCCCGAGGTGTTGGGGGAGCAGGGGACAAATATGCCAAAGAGGGATGCGGTGAAGTCACCACTGGATGCTGAGAAGATGGCTCTAGAAGGGCTGAACCCGGTTGTTCAGGATACTACTGCGGGTGGTATGGCACTGGAAGATGGGGAGATTGTCTCTCCCCGGATTCTTGCTCGTGGGTTTTTGGAGG
>MU223153.1:212482-227569 GCA_018584345.1 Thuja plicata
TCATTTTCGTCATGAGATCCTTATATCTTTCCCCTTCTTCCTGCTCTGGTCGCTTAATCAAAGCATCTCTGATTTTAGATTGAAGAATGCCCCTATCCTCCATGTTGGTCTGATCAACCTAATTGCTAATTATGCCAGAAACCATATCCCTGACCCCATACCTACCCAGGTCAATAAGAGGAAGTCTGTGGGGTCTCTGCCCAAATCCTCTAAATCCAAAAAAGCCTCCCTTTCCTTTGGTCCGTCTTCTTCTTTCTCCCCGGATGCCTTGAATAAACCTAACCTTTCAAGTGGCATTGCTAGTTCGGTAAAGATTGTCCTGAATGTTCCTTCTGGTCTTCATATCCAGTCGTTTGATGGTAAGAAGCATACTTCTCTGGACTCTGTTACTGATGATGCCTAGAATAGTCAGCGGGTTCCCAGTATTGAGCTGCCTTAATCTAAGACCCCTGTGGAGAAGGTCATGGTGGACCCTGAAAATACTAATGTTAATGGTATCCCAGAGGTTAGTTGTATCACCCCTATGTCTGGGGAAAAATTTAACTCTGGTCTGAATAATGACAACCCTGTTGGAAAGGAGGCTAAAGGGACAGAGATTGATAAAGACAAAGATGTAGATATTAATACCTTGGATAGTAATGCTGAGAATTCAGGGGATAACAGTTTCAAAGTCCTTGAAGAGGAAAATTTTGAGCCACAGGAGTCTCCGAGCCATGAGAAGGTTAATATGAAAGATGATAGAGATAGAACCTTCCAGGGGAGTAAATTTCAGTCTCTCCAAACAGATATCCGTAGGATGGACACTGAGGTGAGAAGGACTATTGTTATGTCCCCCTTGGAAATTTCCAAAAATAAGTCAATTTATAGTTATAATTTGGATAAGTGGGTGCAGTCTGATCTGGTGGAACTCAAAAATATATGCATTAAGCAGGAAAACAAGAGCTCCATGATTGAAGAAACCATTAATACTATCAGTAAAGATATCTCCCATAATCCCAATGTTTCTATTAATGATGGTACTGAGGAAAAAATCAGAAATGCTATTGAGTTAGCAATGATTCCCATCCAGAAGAAAATTAATGGGAATGAAGAAATGTTGAAACACTTGCTCACGATGGTAAACACTGGAATGAAGGCTACACTCAAGAATCTGATTTCTCTGAGCAATTGGCTGGAAAGTAATAAAGACAATGCTGATCACCCTGTTTCTTCCCAGCGTTCGGGACCTGGAACTCGCACTAGATCCAAGATGCAGAAGAATGAGGATCCAGATCTCCAGAAGCTGAGAGAGAACGTGATGACAATGAAGACTCAGCTGGTGGATTCTGAAAGCTTTCTAAAATCTGTGCTCTGACTTTGGTGCTGGTGGTCTTTCTTTCTGTTTTCTTTCCAGCAGTTCTTGTGTTTTTTGTCTTCTATGTAATTGTTGCCAAATCTGGATTTTGACCCACTGTTGATTGTTCCCCTTTTTGGGACAGTCTGTTTCTCTTTGGGCTTTTTTTCCTGTCCTTTCTTTGCTTTGTTAAAGGGTTTCGGGGTTCCCTTCAAAACCTGCTTTTACCATAATCAAAAACATATGACTCAACCACCAAATCAACATTTGATTTGATTTTCCAATCATGTCTACACTAATATACCATAATCAATGAACCATCAAGGAGATAAGAAACGAAACAAACATTAAGAGAAAATATAACAAATGAAATATGATCTCGCTTCATTGAGATGTATAGGGAATGGATACTTAATACCTGTTAGTAAATAGATTTTTCCTTCAAAAATAAATAAAAAATTAACTCCAATGCCCAGAAGGAAGGACAAAGAGCACTAACATTTGGATAGATTATCATTAAATTGTTAATCTTCCTCTGAATTGAGAGGTACAACTCCCTCTTTTATGATATACAATGAATTAATTACTGATTATGTCTTTAACCAGAAGACACTAAGACAAACTAAAATTCACCCATCGGCACAGAATGAATGTGATTTATAGATTTAAATGACAAAAAGAAGAATAAACAAAATCCTATCGACCAATTTTTTAATCCTTCTCAACACAAAGAATTGAAAGAATATTTATTATTTGAGTTTGCAGCCATGGATACATAAAACTAATAGATTTATAATGCATACATGCACTTGAAAAAATATGACAAGACAATATCTAAAAATATAAATGAAGCAGCCGACAGGTTAACTTCAATCAGAAAAATATATATTCAAACTAATGGATCTGAAAAATGTATTCCTCTTTGTTTTTAAATACCCAAACAAAAATGATCAACATATCATTTCATCCCTACCCCAAAAACAAGTTTTAAAAATAATAATCATCTATTCCCATCCTCTCTCTGTTACAATAAAAAAACTCAAAAAAATCTCCCCTCCATGTAGCAAACAAACTTCTGGAAAGAAGAAGAAGAAGAAGAATCATGTTTTCTTTCAAAAGCCTTCTCTTTTATAGAGAATTATGGAAAATCCCCCTTCTTGTATCTTTTCGGGTATATAACCAGTTCTTGAAAATTATATTCCTTTTTTTACTCCAATGGATTTATCTCTTTTATTACTTTTCTTTATTATAATGTTTTTTTTAAACAAAAACAACTTTATAATAAAACAGTAATGGGTAGAGATAATAAATAAAGTATAAGGTATGAATTTTCTGTTACAACTCGCATCTTTTTGATAGACCTATACTCTCTCATAAATATCTTTCACACCCGATCGAAATTTTAAAATCTCTTCCGTGAGGATTTACAAATTTAGGTTTTCTAAATTATATAAAAATCTGAGATAGATCCAACGGTGCAATTAAATGTTATAGCCCCCGTACTGAGACTAGTTTTGTGTTGAAAAACAAACTTGGCAAATTCATAGTCATGAGCTTCTCAATTCTAAGAAATTTTTAAAATAATATACTATATGAGATTTCATAGCCATAAGATTAAATCTGGGAATACTTTCAACCAAAATAATAGGTGGGTCATCCTCAGATTTCAAAATCTACAACCTTTTTCAAATTTAATTTGGAACTGTCGGATGCATGCACCGAATGGACTGTCATTTTGAACTTTTAAAATTTGAACTTTAATTTGAACCTTTGCAATTTGAACTTTAGATTTTGAACCTGTACTTTTGAACCTGTGAATGTGAACCTTTGAACTAGATTCTGAACTAGCTGAACTTTCTGAGCTTTGGTTGATCATGAAATGGACTTGGTTTTAAGATTTAAAATGGGGAAACATATGTGGGCCAAAAACTAGCTCTGTCTGGAGACATGGACTAAAATGACATGGAGAATCCAACACATCTCTGGGCAAGACTAGTGCCTAGCATCCATTGGGTAACAGAGTCAAAGAAATCCATGAGCATAGGGAGATTCTTATAGATTCTTGAGGATTCTACACAACTCTTCTTAAACAATTTTCAATCTTTGGCTGAACAAAATAATGATTTAAAATTTTAAGATAAAGGACCACAATATCTTTGGAGTCTCTTTTAAAATAAATTTCAGCATTTAAATTATGCTCATAGTAATGATAAAAAACTTCATCGAGTACACTAGCTTAAAAGACTTCATCTTTCTTTATTGTGACCAAATCTAAAAATCCATCGTCCACAACCATGGCATGAGATGGATTAATACCTGAATTTTTTAGGGGAGTATCCCTTCCTTCAATGGATGATAAGAATTTAGATATAAGTTATTCTTCATGAAATAGGGTGTTTCATGCAACACTCAATAGTTCTTGAGGATACACAATCTCAACAACTTGATTCCCCTTTTGCTCAACATTTATTTTGGTACCTTCTTTTCTGAAAGGGTAAGCAAGTCAAGATTCGCTGGTTGGGAATCAAATAGTTGAAAAAGAGGATTGCTTCTAATGAAGGCTTCTTAACAAAATTCCACTAATAAATATAATGGATTGAGCTCACTCCAGGCGATCTCAATTTTTATTTTTTTTAAATCGTTCCTCCATCTCAATGATTGTTGCATCACTTTCTTCAGCCGCAACAATAATCACTTCTTTGATTTTACATGCAAGATGGTTATAAGAAACTGAGAGTTCTTTTTGAGAAATAGTCTCAGCTTGACACAAATTTCTCTTTTGTTGATTATGATCCCAAACTTCTGATGGCTTGACTAATGTTGGTTTGAAATCTCCTTCACCAAGAACTGAGAAGATATAAGACACCAGTTCTTTATTTTCTGAATCTCCCTATAGTCTTTCAATCATAGCAAAAGTCTCTTGTTTGTTATCCTTGAGGTTAGAATACCTCTAATGCACACATTTCAGCAACAAGGCAGATCTATGATCTTCTAAGGGATTTAGCATATTCTTCTCAGCCTCACAAATGCTACCCTTATAGGTATTCCAAAGGTATTGAAGAGTCTTGTCCTTCTCATTGTTTAATTCTTCAATTGTAGGCTTCTTTCTAAGTTGTTTTCTTGGACAAATTTCCTCCTCACTAAAGACTAAAAAATTCTGAGAACAAAAAGGTTTTGGAACAACTAGGACTTCATCATCTTCAATTCTCAATTCTTTGTTTAACTGTGATACTCTTTTTTTATATTCTTGCAGCAACCTTATATTTTCTTTCAACTCTTTCAGCTTGTGAAATCTGACAAAAAGGCTTCTCCATAAAAGAGTAGAGTTGTGATCATCTTCAATACTGAGGTTGGTTTTTACAGCATGAGAAATGCTTTGCTTGAAATGATTTCAGAATGCATGCACCAATTTATCATCCCTCTCAAGAATTTCAAAGATGGTAGGATCTGGTATTTTCCCCATTCTTCCAGCCTTTTGATTTTGCATGACAATTTAATAGAGTTGCCAATCTCCCACACACAGAGATAATTTAATAAAACTTAGGAAAGAAAGCACTGATTTTTCATTCCCGAGTCACCAGCGGAGTCGCCAAAAATATGTTAGTAAACATATTTGTCCTTCAAAAAGGAATATATAAATTAACTCCAAATGCATAGAACAAAGGACAAAGATCACTAATAGGTCAATAGATTATCATTAAATTGATTATCTTCCTCTGAATTGAGAGGTACAACTCCCTCTTTTAAGATATACAACATGAATTAATTACTAATTATGTCTTTAACTAGAAGACACTAAGGAAGCCTAATATTCACCCATCAACATAGAATGAATGTGATTTATAGATTTAAATGAAAAAAAGAAGAATAAACAAAAGCCTAAAGACCATTGTTTTAATCTTTCTCCATACCAAGAAATGAAATAATATTTATTATTTGAGATTGCAGCCATGAATACATAAAAGCAACAGATTTATAATGCATACATGCAATTGAAAAAACATGACAAGACAATATCTGAAAAACATAAACAAAGAAACTGACAGGTTAACTAAAATCAGAATAATATATATTCAAATCAATGGATCTAAAAAGTTATTCCTCTTTATTTTCAAATACCCAAACAAAAATGATCAACAGATCATTTCATCCCTGCCCCCAAAAAAAGTTTCAAAAATAATAATCATCTATTCCCATTGTCTCTTTGTTACAATCACAAAAATAAATAAAAAATCTCCCCTCCATGCAGCCAACAGACTTCTGGAAAAAATAAGAAGAAGAAGAAGAAGCTTGTTTTCTTTCAAAAGCCTTCTCTTTTATAGAGAATTCAGGAAAATCCTCATTTCCATAACTTTTTGGTTATATAACTGATTCTTGAAATTCATATTCCTTCTTTTTTTAACTCCCGTGGATTTATCTCTTTTATTAATTTTCTCTATTATAATATTGTTTTTTAAACAAAAATAGCTTTATAATAAAATAGTAATGGGTAGAGATAATAAATAAAGTATAAGGTATGACTTTTCTGTTATAGCTCGCATCTTTTTGATAGACCTGTACTCTGTCATAAATATATTTCACACACGATTGAAATTTTAAAATCGCTTCAGTGAGGATTTAGAAAATTAGGTTTTCTTAATCATAATAAAAATCTGAGACAGATCCAACGGTGCAATAAAAAGTTATAGCCCACGCACTGAGAATGATTTTATGCTGAAAAACAAACTTGGCAAATTCATAGTCACGAGCTTCTCAATTCTGAGAAATTATTAAAATAATATATGATATGAGCTCTCATAGCCACAAGATTAAATCTGGGAATACTTTCAGCCAAAATAATAGGTGTGTCATCCTCAGATTTCAAAATCTAGAACTTTTTCAAATTTAATTTCAGACTATCAAATGCGTGCACAAAATGGACTGTCATTTTGAACTATTGAAATTTGAACTTTAATTTGAACCTTTGCAATTTGAACTTTGGATTTTGAACCTGTACTTTTGAACTTGTGAATATGAACCTTTGAACCAAATTCTGAACTAGCTAAACTTTCTAAACTTTGGTTGATCATGAAATGGACTTGGCTTTAAAATTTATAATGGGGACCATAAGTGGGCCAACAATACCAAATGATGTTAATCCATCATTGAAAATATTATGGACATGTGCTATATAATAATATGTTTTAAGGATTATGAGTGTTAAAAATATATATATTTCCTATCAAATATATGAGAAATCCAACAAATTTCAAGATGGATTTCAAGAACATCATCCTCACTATGAGGAAAAAACAAGATTGACCAAGTTGATAAATATCAACTGAAGTAAGTGTATACCAATAGTTGGACGGAGAGAAACTCCACAGGTCCCAATGAAAAATAAGATAACTACGAATCAGGTACAACTACAGGGTCTTCCATAGTTAACCTTGAAAATAGGGATCCCTAAACAACTTACAAAAAAATGCAACAAAGTGCATACAAATAGATGGTATAAAACTATACTAAAATTGATAGAAATTTGTGCTAATCAATAAAATTAATAATAATACTCATGATTTATCAATTTTGTAAGATGACTCATAATACTTGAACAAACTATAATTTAACATCACCAAGAACTTTGTATGCATTGGATCAATCAAATGGAACATATTTTTTTCTTCTAAAAAATGAGATTATTTCAAAGACTCTAATAATAAGTTAGCTGAAAAAATTACAACCTTTGAGTAATGAAAATAATCATCTTTGCTAAAATGAGATTGGAATTTATTCTTTTAAAAATTACACCTTTTTCATAAAACAAGATTGGGTTTTTATGCGGAAATAAAGTCCTTTTAATTCAAAAAATTGAAAGTAGATAAGAATAAATAGTCTTTTAATTAAAACTTTAATAAACTAGAGGAACTTTGAAATAACAAATGAAAAAAATGTGATAGAATATTAAACAAAAAATTTAGTAAAGTATAAAATCATTTTAAACATACACATTTTAAAATGAAAAACAAAACTTAAAGTTTTAATTTAATACCATATAAGAAAAGATTATTTACTTTAAAAAAATGGAGAGACTAGAGAAAAAAATAATCTAAAATATTTGAAATATTTCTAAAGATAGATAGAATTAAAAAATTTACTAAAACTAAAACAAAGAGGCATACTAAATTTAGGTGCAAATCTAGCATGATGAAATCTCAAACAACCTTTTTTGAATATCACAAGTAAACTAAATGAAAAGAAAAAGAAAATACAATATTGACAACAAATAGCCAAGAGGCTTTGAGATGGAAGAAATTAAATAAAAATAGGAGAAAATGGCAAAGGGTATATGTGATTCCCAAATCAAATGGTGAAAATGTATAAGGAATTAAGATGTTAGTCATGAAAGGATAAATTTGGAGAAAAGTCAGAAAAATAATGAGAGAAATACAGAGATAACTGACTTAAAGATTACAAAGAGGCACAAAGAAAAATGCATTGAAAAGAGAGTGAAAAAAAATAACTCTGTTGAATTGGGAGTTAAAAGAGTTGGAGAAGTAATATAGTTGCATGTAAAGAGAATGAGCAGATAAAAATGGAATATAAAGAAAACAAATTTGAAAATAGATAGAATAGAAGATCAACAAAAAAAAGTTAGAAATAAAATTTAAAGATAAATTTATGAAAATTCAAACTATTTTTTTCAAGAAAGGAATGAAAATACAAAAACAAAAAATTATGGCCCGCTATTGGGCTTGGGAGGGTACAACCTCTTGTAAATGTACAGAGGCCTAGCCTGAGTGTTTGGCAAAACCCACCCTCTGGATGGGCCAAAATTAATTTTGATGGTACCTCACATGGCAATCTGGGAGTCTCAGGGATAGGCTTTATTGCTCGTGATGAGAAGGGAGAAATTTTGGCACTAGGAGCTAAAAGACTGAAAGATGAAACAAATAATGAGGATGAATGTTTAGTAGCAGTAGAGGCAATCCTGATGGCAAGAAAACTAGGAATCAAGATAATTCATCTGGAAGAGGATTCACTCCTTGTCATGAGTGGTATAGCTAAAGGACAAATGGGCACTTGGTACTTGAACAAACATATTAGAAGGATTCAGGATCTGATTGGAAAATTTGAAGACTTCAACGTCTCACATGTGGCAAGAGAAACAAACGACATGGAAAAAAAACTTTCAAATGTGGGTGCCAATGGATCATTAGAAAATCAATTCGAACTATTTGAAGATTTGTGGAGCAGACCCTAGTGATGAGCACTAAAACAAAGGAATCATATCATGTATTGTAGACTATCAACTATAGAAAAGACCTGAGTCTTGATAACCAGCATTAGAAAAGAGGAGTTTCTTATGCCGATGTGCACATGATGCAATTTTCTAAGGACAAGGGAGGTGGTATGATGTGGAGAAATTCACTTATGAGTATGGAGGTGGTATGACGTAATCTCTTGCATTCCAAGGAGTTTGTTATATGTGAAGAAAGAAGAGGTATAGAGAGGAGTAATGAGAGGGAAAGGGATGTGATGACTGAATGATGGCATTGATTTTCATGAGTCTAGAGGATTCAGAAGCCTATTAATATGAGTGAGATGAAGGAAAAGCCACAACACCATTAATTTCTGAGCAGCAGGAACTAGAGATCAATGGAAGCCAACTTCTTGCTCGGAATGACAGGACAAATCCCAATATTTGTTGGCCCTATCACAGTAAATAGGCTGGGGAATGTCTTCACAGAGGATGGGGAGGACTTTTAGGACACCATTTATAGCATCTTTGGGGAAAAATACCTTCAAGAATGGTGGAAATCCCACACAAATTTGGATATATCATCATTCTTTGTGGCTTTGGGACTCATGGTGGCGGCGTCAAAAGATGAGGTGTGTGTGGTGGTGAGGCAGTGTATGGCCATTAAGTGGATTCAGGGGATTGAAGATGTCTTACACAGAACGGAAGTGGGTGTGGGTCTGCACATGGACAATGCACCCATTCAGATAGTTGATCACGGATGTTGGGAGTCGTCTGCCATTCAAGAGGATGTTCATCTAGCCCAAGCCCATACTGGTTGGAATGCTTTGAAGGCTATACTGGAAAAATGGAAGATGGAGGCGCAGAGAGGCGGTGGGGTTTTTGGGAGGAAGCATAAACGCACCCTATAAAATCTAGTGTAGTGGTGGGAGTGGATGGAAGATCGCTGGTTCACAGAAAGCTAAGTGTGACACGACTAGGAAAAATTGCCATGGCAGAGCCCAGGGCTCGTAAGGTGGGTGGTGGTGGCACTACCGACAGAGGAGTGGTTCAGACCTGAGTTGGTGACCTAGTGGAGGATCGTGGTACCTTCAGAAATTTCTCTAAGGAGGCGGCATGGTTCAAATGAAGATTGGGGTCGATGGGGTTTTTTTGATGTTTTGTATAGCCGAACTATGATATAATAGTATGGTCTCCAATAGGTTTAGCTAGGGGTATATCGGAGGAATGCAATGAATTTGAAAATGAAAATTTTGCATGAATGTAATACCATAGCCATGAATGGCATTGATGTAATATTTTTCAAATATTAATAAAAATCTATATTACTGATAAAACAAAATTTAAAAAATTGAAAAAAATAATAATTTAAATATTAATTTAAAACTTTGATTTCAAAGTTTTAATAATTAAAAATGTAACTTTTCATAAAAAATAGAAACTGTGTCTTATAACATAATTTTAAAAAGGAATAAATTTGATTCTCAGAATTAATTTTTTCTTTTTTAAAACAAATCTGTGTGATAGTTTTTAAACTTCTATTAATGTGCAAATTTTTTAATACATGCAAAATATTAGGTAAGGAATGATATAAAAAAAAATTACAGTACCAAGAAACAAGATTTATTTCATACTTTAAAAGTCTTTAATAACTAGCCTACTCACAATAAAAAGGAAAAGGTGAAAAGCATGTCAAAGATAATATGCTACCTGGGCAAAGATAAGGTAAAATAAAAAATTATTGGGGTAGAAAAGGTGATATGAATACACTAAAGAGAGGTGAACAAGGAAAAGGAACCTCAAACAGTGATACTTATTATTATTATTATAGAGATTAGAAGACGATGCCAATAATAGCATTTTTTTAGCAAACATTACTTATATATTCACAGAGAGGCCAACATTACAAAGTGGTATGCAGAGAGTAAAATATCTTAGCAAAGAGGTAATGATAGCAGAGAATTGAATGGGCAGAGGAGTTAAATACAGAAATATGAAGAGATATTAAAATCCAAATAAAGGATAACAATGAGAATTTCTATCTCTAAACAAATTAGTTTCTTTTTTCCCGAATATTTGATCGGAGGCTTCTTCCTTTCTCCTTAAACAAAGTCTAATGAAATGATAAAAAAAACACATATTTCTTTCCATTACAAGCTACTGGGAGGGAAAAATGGATAATATAGTATATTATTATCTTATACTGCTACGACTAGAAAAATACTAGGAATAGTATATTCCGCAGGCCTTCGCCAAGACTTACTATGTTTAGAAAGACCAAAAAAATGAAAGGAGCATACAATAAAAATGGTTATACTGAGAAGAGTTTGAAATGAGGCCAAAAAAAATGGGAGATCAATGGAAACATGAGGGAAAGAAAAAATGGGTGGGAGAGAAAAAAATGTAAGGCCAAAATTAGTCTAAATGTAGATGGGAGGCCAGACAGAAAACAATATAATATGCAGACTGCAATTAGAAGACATGATGCTACATTCAGACAAGGAGTCCAGGAGATTGGTTAGAGAAATGAAGAGAGCTATGAAGTGCGCAGGAAATGAAGTTATATCCAAAAAAAATTTGGTAGTTGCTTTGGGAGAACAAGGGCGCTTGAAGGACAACGAAAGGAGCAAGGAGCATAAATGATAATCAGAGGTAAATTTTATTTAAAAAAATAGAGATATACATAATAACAAACAAATATATAGAGAATTTTTTATTAACATTAGCTTGCAATTAAACACAATATTATTTTGTAGATGAAACTTATTAAATACAGATTTCTATTATCCTACAAGTAATCATGAGATATCAATCAGATGAAAAATCAAATATAACCAGTAGATGAAAACTATAAAATATTGATTTCTCCCCTGCAAGTGAAACTAAACCTGCAGATAATCGTCAGATATGAAATATTTAACCTTGTGGTTTCTCGACTGAGGTTAAGAGGTTGTTTTTTTATAAAAAAAAACCTAAAATAAAAGCAACATAATCTCTGTTGAAAATCCTTCCAAAGAGGGTTAGAAAAAAAATATAGGAAAAACTTGCAAACACAAAGAGTTAGAGTAAGAGCTTATGCCTCTCTACTAAAAAAATGTTCCCAAAGTAAGTGAGATCCACAGATTGGTAACCTTCAACAAATTTCACTCAAACAAGGAATAATAACCCAAGCTCTGATACCATGAAAGGAAAACTAACAAAAACAAGGAAATAAATAATATTCCAAGAGAGTTATTAGATGAGATGATTTGTTACCATGGGAAATATAAAACTAGGAGCATACACCAAAAGAGCGAAGATAAGTAGATAAGAATTTTTTAAAGAGGAAAAGAAAAGAAGAAACCCTTGTGATATTATGAATGGGGCAAAGCCAGAGAGAGAGAGAGAGAGAGAGAGAGAGAGAGAGAGAGAGAGAGAGAGATCTTAACCAGAGATGGGGAGAGGAGTTACTAAGTAACTCACCAATATATAAATTCCAAAATCCATAATAGATGTGTGCAAAGTGTCAACATCCTCTTAAAGAGGATAATCTAATTTCCTTAATAAAAGAATTATGAGAAATGACATCTCCCCCCACTTGGACTAGAGGACAAAATACATGTAGTTATTCCACTGGAATAACCTAATTAAATAAATGTAGGATACCTTGGTTTATCCTAAATAAATAAATAAATACAACCAAGAAAAGATTAAATATCCTAACAAATACTTATACCTTTTGTGGGTACTAAAAACAAATTATTTCTATGTATTTTATGGTTGTACAATAAAAGTATTATGTACGTGCATTTTCTTGGTGTAAAATATATTACTATTGTGTTAATATTGTGGGTGATAAAGGGAAACACTATGTTTGTGCATGTTTTGATTATAAATGGAAATAGTTAAGTATGAATGTTGTTTGCAAAAAAGAAGAGGGTCATCAAATGAATTTTGAGTGTTTAGGGTGAAGATTTCCTTGCATGTGTTTGTCGAAGCTGATAAAAGTGATTGAATTGGGCTACTAAGGTGTTCTTCTATTTTTAGGAATAGTGTATTAATTATATATATGTATTAAAGTTTATATTTTTGTCATTTGAAAAGGTTGTGTATATAAAAGATTTTGTTTGAATAAAAATATATATTTTGAGATGAAAGAGATTTGGGAATCCTTTGATGGATATCAAAAGAATATTACATTTTTTAATAAAGAATTGAATGTAAAAATTATATATTATGATTCATATTTGGTATTTTTATTAGTCTATGTATTTTGGATGGGGAAGGAAGTTAATGTACTAGTTTTTGGTGCATTTTACCAGTTGAAATTCTTCTCATTCTTTGTTAAAAATGAGTAGTCAATTTGGTATTCTTATGTTTGTTAGGTATTTGAGTAGTATTATACCTTTGAAGGAAACTTGAGGTGTGTTCATAAAAAAATAGATACATTTCAAGAAAAATAGAGGAAAGGTAAATAAATTATCATCCAACTAAAGAAATAAATGAAGGAAGGAATGATGTCAATTGACATTTTGGAAAAAAATTCAATAGATCAAATCAAATTACTGCAATAAACTTGAACTTGAGAGGTTTTAATGTTAAGAAAGGAAAAAGGTAGTAAAAGAACTAAGTAGAGATCACTTGACACTTGAAGAAGAACTTGTGTTAGTCAAAAAAGAGTTAAAAGTTATGATGGCGTAGACTCAGAATAATCCAAAGTCAAAAGTTAGTAGTGATCTACTCAATGAATTGCTTGGGTTTCATAAGACCACAAAAGATAAAGAAAAAATTACAGTTTGTAAGACACCAATAGATTCTATGTATGTTGATAATATATTTTGTGCCTTAGTGGATCTGATAAAGAATATGTAGTTCTATTCTACATATCATTCTCTATGGTGTTACCTAACAGTTGCATGAGGTAAAACCCCTTAATTGGGTAGATCCTAATGGATCTTTGTAGTAAATCCTCTAGCAAGGTGCCACTTTTTCAAGTGTTTAAACTCCACTAACAAGGATACTCTTAATAGGGGAAAGAACCTAACAGGCCTAAGGTAAATGCCTTAACCAAGTAGCACCTAACAATTTTGTTGTAACTTTTCACAGGGTTAAGTTCCTAATAGGGCGTACTTTAGAAGACTACATAATTTAGTGGTACTAATCCCCACCATGGTTTTCTCCCTATTTGGTTTTCCATGAGATAAATATGTGTGTCAATTTTGTCGATGGATTTGGATGCTTATGAATTTCATTTGTTTTTATTAAGGTTAATCTTATGAATGTTGTTTTAGGTTCAAGAGGTTAATTATTATTGGATTATTCAATAGATGACTTATTCACCCCCCTCTCTCTAATTTGGTCTAATCTACTCAATGAATTGCTTGGGTTCAATAAGACCTCAAAAAACAAAGAAAAAATTAGAGTTTGTTAGACACCAATAGATGCTAAGATAGAGGGATGAATATGTTGGCAAGTTGACTTCTTGAGGAAGAAAGACTTATTTTGTGTTGTCAATCATGGCAACAAAGTCATACTAAGTTTCTGTCAAAAATAACTTAGGAGATAAAATGACTAAGTACAGAATACAGAGCAGTCAGACAGATACAGTGATCAGCACATTAGCGCGCGTGTTAGAGATCACACCAGAATATGCGTGCTTAGATATATACTCTATGGTGTATATATATGCTAGATCCAAACACGCAGAGTATGGAACATCAGTACAGAAAAGTTAGAGATAGATTAGTACACTGCAGTCTAGGAAACAGTCTAGAATATAGAGCAGAGAAGCCGACTACTGTTTTGATCAGCGTGTATTATTTTGTGATGCTAAGGCTATGTGCCTTTAGTTATAAGTTTTTTATGATGTAATTAATGTTGTTGTAAACACGCTTGAGCCGACTTGTTCGGAAGTGTTGTATAATTTGTTAAGAGGTTGACTAAGTGTTATGTTTTGGCTCGCGCCTATTCGTTTGTAAAGATATAAGTATGTAATGTATTGTTATGTTATAGTGTGTAAGAGAAGTAGATTATTGTGTAAGAAGAAGTTACAGAGGGACAGTATAATGAAGTCAGAAGATGATATAGCTCTTTGAAGAAGTTAGAGAATCCACGGATACATGGAACTGATCAGACAACAGTGTCACTACAGCAGTTCATTTTTGATATAGTGCATATCAACATTAAGAAGGTTGTAGCCTTCATCTTATTGGACAATGATTCCACCACCCCTAACAGGGTTATTGTAAAAGACTCTTAATAGGGTCAGACCCTTAACCAGGTCATTGTACTCAATTTGTAAAGATTGCTTCTAACAGGGCAAAGGAACTTTAACAAGTTCATTATACCTAGTACAATATTTTTTGTGTACTAATCCCCACCGGAGTTTTCCTCTGATCAAGGTTCTTCGTAATCAAATCATGTGTTATGTGTTCTTGTGTTAAGATTCTTGAATGGATATTTGTTTTATGTTTAATTGGCTGAAATATAATTAATTGATAAACACTGATTGACCCCCCCCCCCTCTCACTGTTTC
>MU223153.1:269556-287863 GCA_018584345.1 Thuja plicata
TATATCATAAGAAATGCATCATAGAAGTAATCATAATAGAACTGCACCATATAGAAATTACATCATCAAGAGTCTATAAAACAAAAATAACATGTCCAAATGTCCAATGATATCTCATAAAATAACCATGTGTCCATAAGTGTTGATCAAGTCTCTAATAATTATACAATAATGGTACAATGAAGCCATAAATACAAAGTGTATATCAAAAAGATAAGATCCATTGCCTCCAGAATCTATCTGTCGATGTTTGTGTGCTGCAATAGAAGTCACTGCCGCTGATGGATCTCCAAAACCTGATGGTGGTCTCAATGGGCATGATGATGTACCTCCACTACCTGTTGAACCATGTCTTTGATGTATTGTTGTCTGCACTACATATGAGCTCTCTCTAAATCTCCCAATCTACTAATCCCGTGGAACAACCTTTTTATAAGCCTCCCTCTAGTAGGTGATCTCCCTACCAGCTCACATAATCACCTAGAGACTATTTGCATGAGGCCCCAATGTCTCTATGGACTCAAGCTCATCGAGTAGTGTCTCAGCCTCTCCTAACCTCCCTATTATGGTATCTCACTCCTGTCTAACCTCTGCGATCTCCCCCTCTAGTCTCTCCACTGGTCTATCTAACCTGGGACGTAGTCTTCCTGTACATGTATCGTAGCTAGTATGACTAGCAATGCATCAATGTCTATTCCCTCCACCTCTTCTTTGTCCCTCTATAAATAGGGATCCTTTCCACCAACATCCACCTCTACCTGTACATCATTTGCCCCCACATCTGGCATCTGTACATCATCCCCAACATTGAGCATATGCTCATCCAGAATGTCATCCTATACAAATCCACCCCATACCTCTCCCTCCTGGCCTGGTATCATATCTACCTCATCCTACACCTATCCTTCATGTATCGGTACCTATGTCTATACCAAGGGATCTACCAATATTAATATCTTTTCCGGTATCTGTTCTTGTATCTGTACTTGTGCCTTTACTTGGGCCTGTCTCAGGGTAGCTATTAGTTTCTGTGTAGGTGGCTGGTGTCCATCCTATCTGGCTAGAGGTGGCATCAAATCCTATTGTCTTCCTCTATCCCCCCTCCCTCTGCCCAGACTATCACCTCCATCATCTCCATCATCATCACCACCTCTGCCTCCCCCTCTGCCTATCCTATCCCGGCCTTGTCACCTGCCTTGGTGTTTATCCTTAGGATCTCTCTGTGGTGGCCTCTCTACTAGATCAGTCAGTCTAGGGAACAAACAACCCCTTAGATATTTCTCATACTCCACTATCATGATTGGGTCTATGACCCCTTGTCTCATCAACCATGATTGAAATGGAATGTCCAAGAACTCCTACCTCACGATCTTATATGACACCATTGGCCCCCAGTCTCATCTCTCCTGGTGGGTGTGTGCAAACTCTGTCACCCCTTGAGGTATCCCCTGAATCCTACCAAACTATTGCAAGACCATGCTAAACATCTGCCTCTCTATAATGAAGGGAGTCCTCCCTATCAACCACCGAGACTCAAAGTAGTATCCGAGCTGATGCTCTTCCTCCCATGGCTCACACCCCATGTAGGGTCTCAAGATCATGACATCAACAATGTCAAAACTATATCCCCAAAACTCCAATCATCCTAGCATACGCTGAGACTGGATAGATGCATATAGAAATATATATGGATACCCAACACCTTAGAATCTAAGAGTTGTGGGCTGTGTGATTACTATTTTCTCCCATGCCCATACATGAAGCAACATGACACCAGCTGATAACGATGCTCCCCTCTAATATACTACCTGATGTAGATCATGGTAAAGATGCTCTAACAAGCACACCCCCCAAGCAAAATGGGTCCCGTTGTCCATCATCCTCTGTAATGTCTAACCCCATCCAACAACGAAGCCATGCCACCTCCCATTTGTATAGACATGTCCTCCGATCAGTCCAACCAAAACAACCGATAGTGGCTCATATAACTCCACCATATCCTCCGAGGTGATCTATAGCTTGTCTATATCCTCATCACCAAATACTTCTCTACACTCAATCAAACCACCGTGTCAATCATACTGCACCAACTCTCCTATAATGGGTTTTCGTAGGATGTGATAAAAATCCTCCAATGTCACTGTCATCTCTCCTATCAGGAGATGAAAGGTACTCATCTCTGAGTGCCATCTCTCCATAAGTGTGGTCAGCATGCCTAGATTTTCCCAAATCTTGGACATGTAGATCACATGGTACATGCATGTCGGCCCAATCAATACTCTGTCGGTCTTTGACAACGCCGATCTTAGACTCTATGTAACGAGATACCTCTCTTGCAACATCAAGACATCAGTAATATCCTCCTATCATTGAAAATAACCAAATCAAACTATTAGGTTTTGATCAAACTGATCTATCTATCTATCCTATCTATCAATCGAACACATGTTTATCACATGTATCAACAAATAATTCTATCAATTATCTACAAACAAGACAGTTTACTAGCGACCATGCTACAATGTTGCCTATTTTGACACAAATCAATCAAAATACAATGCCGACCAGATCATATTGACTTATCGATATCAAGTTTGACCTAATTGACTTGTCACTTTATCCACATTCTATCTTAACATAAATGCGTAGCACAAAAAAATACTTGCACAGAAACCTCTATCATTTGTGCAGATCTAATAGATGTGCAAAATTGCTACACAAATGTGCATCATCAAGATTCAAATCCCACACATGCGTAGGATCCCCAAATGAATGCATAGCTTTTGTGCAAACATGGCTAGTTGTTGTGCATACATGCGCCACAACTGCGCATTCATTTTTTGCCTAAAAACAACAATTTTTATATCCTAACCTATGATTCCATCTACCCTAAAACATGCTACAAATCATATCAAACATGCAAAATTGAATCAAATTGATGGATTAGGATGAATCACCTATCGAATCGCCAAAATCCAGCGGCCTCCAGAAGTGTCTAACCCTCTCAAAGTGGTTATCTAACAATGGGAGCAACATCTTCTCAGCTCTGCTCTTCTCTCTCTCCAAGCTCCAATCTCCAAATGAAAAGTGTAAAAAATGATCCTATAGTGGACCCTTTGGCCCTATATATAGCCCATGGACCCTTTTTACTTGATGTGTGGACCCTACCCTTCAAAATCATTCCGTTTCACCCTATTTTTACTCACATTTCTTTTGATTCTTTTCGCGAGCTTGATTGACAAATCCAAAAAATCAAATTTAAAAAAAAACAAAACAAAACAAAACAAAACAACAAAAAAAACACATTCATAAATTTTGTCAATCAATCTCTCAAGGAGGCATGCATAGGTCGCCTTCATCAGCATTGTCTAGGGCAAGGGCAAAAAGCTAGATTTTTCTTTGAAACAATGTGGCCAGCACATTATTTCAAAGATGGGCAAAATGTATACACTGAAAAATGGCTTCACTAATTAATTAATTAATATTGACTTGATGAATTAATTAAATATTTATTATTTAATTAATATTTATTTCTTCTATTTATTAAGTGAATTATTTAATTTATTTAATACATTCTCTATAGTCTATTCTTCTTATCCCAAGTCTTCTAAATTAGTCTCATTAAAGTGTTTAATTACACAGTCACTAAATATGACTAAACCTCCTAGTCCATCTCATAGACCTAGTCACTTGACACATCACCTTGGCTAAAAAATTAATTATTATTAATTATTAATAAATCGTTATCCTCACCCACACATGTCCTATTCCTAAGGGTTGTGTGGCCTCATAAGACTTGGCCTCATGACCATATGTCTTCTCCTACACTAAGTCAAGAAGCAATCCCTATTCCCAAGGAGCTTCTCAAGCCACCTCAAAGAGTCCAAGGTGATACATGGGACACTTGTACCAAGAGTCCTCATGAGGAAAAAGTCCTTCCTCCTTCCTCTTAATGTGTCTTTCCCTTCCACCTTCTTCTCCTATATGTGAATGTAGTAGGAACATCCTCCCTATTCTTCCTCTCACATTCCAACTACATCCCCGTTTCTCTCAACCTCTTCAACCAACTAAATAGAAGCCCTAGGATCTTCCAGCTTTCAATCTCCTCCCTAGGATTGTGCCACCTAGGCTTGGGTCCTCCAAAAATCATGTAAAAGGAGCCTCATTCTCCCTTTGTGAGCTAAGAGAGAGAATAATAGGAAAATAGAAATAAAGCATTCAAGCATTCTAGAGATCAAGAAATCAAGCATCCAAGTATTTTCATACCATTCCATTAAATCTATTAGTTGCATAATCAGGCTTTAGGCCATTTTGCATACATCCACTCAAATCTCCACACTTTGGTGACCTCTTGGGCAAGGAGCTTCAATTGGAAATTTGAGAGCTCAACACATCCAAGAAATCAAGGCTAGGAGGAGAATGGAGACAAGCTACGATTGGTAGGTGAAGGTAAACTTGTTTTACTTTAATTTGATCATTTTTAATCTTCATTGTGTTGCATTTAGATAGATTTATTAGGTTTATAGTAGTAGTATTTAATTTATAACAGTAGACATCTAATTTGCATACAAATAGATATTTTGAGATGAAACAGATTTGGGAATCGTTTGACGGATATCACAAGAATATTACATGTTTTATAAAAACTTGAAAGTAAAATTATAAATTATGATTCATATTTGATATTTTTGTTAGTCTACGTATCTTGGAAGGGATAGGAAGTTAATGTACTAGTTTTTGGTGCATTTTACCAGTTGAAATTCTTCTAATTCTTTGTTAAAAAATAGTACTCAATTTTGTATTCTTATGTTTGTTAGGAATTTGAGTAGTATTATACCTTTGAAAGAAAACTGAGGCGTGTTCATGAAAAAATAGATACATTCAAAGAAAAATGGAGGAAAGGTAAAGAAAATAGCATCCAACAAAAGAAATAAATGAAGGAAGGAATGATGATAATTGAGATTTTGGAAAAAAGTCAATAGACCAAATCAAATTACTACAATAAACTTGAACAAGAGGTTTTCTTGTTAAGCAAGGAAAAGGTAGCCAAAGAAATAAATAGAGATCACTTCACACTTGAAGAAGAACTTGTGGCAGTCAAAAAAGAGTTGGAACTTAGCATGGTATAGAGTGAGAATAATCTGAAGTCAAAAGATAGTAGTGATCTACTCAATGAATTGCTTGGGTTTCATAAGACCTCAAAAGATAAAGATTAAATTAGAGTTTGTTAGACACCAATAAATGCTAAGACAGAGGGGTGAATCAACATAAATAAATACTTCACTAGTTTGCCACAATTGTGAGTTACTTATTTTAATCCAATTAACCAACGTCAAAAGGAGAAAAACACACACAAGAACACAATATTTTTACTTGGGAAAACAAATGTGAAAAAAGCATTGTGAGAATCACACTCACTATATGAAATAATCAATTACAATATTTTAGGCTTAAAACCAAGGAACTCATTGTCCCTAATGTTTAAGCACATTATCAAGGATATCACTAACCTTAAAGGATCTTCCACAAAGTTGCCAAAGGCAGTTACAAAAAATTGATGAAATCAAAAGACGTAGGATCTCGTGATTAACCTCTATAGCATCTTTGTCTAGTTCAAAAATTCCCACTTCTTCTCTAATTGTTTTTCACTTTACTTTGTCTTCAAATTCAATCCACACACTTCACTCTTCATCACACATACTCTAATTCTCTCTCGTTTTGCTCAATCATTCACATCCATAGGCACAACATATTTTTTATCATAATTATAGAAAGGTCGACTATAAGAAAAAAATAAGCAATGTTTACATAAATTCGGCCACCAAGAACACAAATAATCAATGTGGTCCACCCCAAGAGAGAAAGGGGACCCAAATCTATCATAATAAGTGTTGATCTAGTGATAGAATCAATTTACATTCATCACAACATCCCCCAAGGCTAGATCAAAATGTAACATGTGGAAAAGCATTAAAAGCATGTTATCGATTGACCCAAAATTACTCTCCAAAGCACATGGTATTATCCAAAGTACAACATTCCACAGTACAATCGTTATGAGACTGATGCAGGAGCTTCAAAGGGTCATAACTTTTGACTGGGATGTGGGTTTTGGCTGAAATTTTACAGGCAGATATGTTAAGAAGATTTAATGGAAATTCCAAATTATCTAGCTCTATTGGTGGCCGTTTCAACCTTTTTTAGGAGCCTAAAATTTCATCTTGACCTCAAAAATTGGCTTTTTCTATTTCTTTCCAGTTTTTTATGTTTTTTTTTTTGTAATAAATCTGAAATCATGTTTCTGATTTCATGGGTTAGTTGGATATTTGCCTTGCCTTAGTTGGGATCTTTTCTTGGGAAAAATCAGGATTCATAGGATGAGTTTTGAAAATTACCAAAAATGGAAAATCTATTTTTCCTAAAACCTGTCAAATATGGTAATTTTTGGAATTGTATTAAGTAGGAGTTTTATTTCTTCACGCATCTACCCATATAATTTCAGCCAAAACCCACATTCAAGTCAAAAGTTATGACCCCCTGAAGCTCCTGCATCAGAGACTCTTAAATCTTTCTTCGTGCTATATCCAAACCAATAATACCTAAATCCTATTACTACAAAAATTAATTTGACAAGAAGCCAACATAGATAGCAATGTCACACTTGTAACAACTGATAAAAATGGCTCATTTAGATCATTGTATAGTGAAAATAAAATTTGTAAATGTTATCGATTCAAAATGGATATTTTTACATTCATCAATAGAGGTTATATAAAGCCATTATTTTTTTTAATGAACTACCAAAAATTCTTTAAGGAAATGTAACTTCCCAACAACTAATTTATGTTATTAATCTGAACTAGCCTATTAATGTAAAAAATCCAACATTCCCCCACTTTTAAATCATAAATAAAACATAAGAAAGTAAATTAGGTCCTAGACAAAAAAAAAAAGACAAAGTAACTTACAAAAATTTAGAAATAAATAAAATATAAAATAAAATAAAGAATTAATAATAAATTTAAAAAATATAATTAAACTTTTAATATTTTTGATAATTAATTTTATTAACTATTTAAAATATCACTACTAATTATCTATTGAATAAAATGTTGTGTTTGAGTCCTCCTTCCTACATAACTTTCATTATAAAACATCTCTCACCATAATTACCTAAATTCAACATGCATAGTCATTGCTTTTGAAATTTACCCAACTTTAGGACATTGAAAGTCACAGATCTCTACTTTGAATACAAATAAATAGATTTTGACAATGTAAAAAACATCAAGCTAGAGATAACAAAAGTCTTAATGTTGATGACCATTCAAATTTTGAAAGACTGGAGCTCTTATATGATGGGCGGCTTTGAGGTTGGCTCTTTCCTTCCACGTTAACATGTGGAGGTGTCCTCTCCGTAGAAGTAATTAAATTTCTCCTTGAATGCTCAATATATCCATATATCGGTAAGATATTGAAATTTGTCAGCTCTAAGACATCTATATTAATTAAAATTTATTGTGAAGTTTTTTAATCATCGTTTGTGATAATATTTTGTTTCATTATCACAACGTACTGAGTCAGAATTATTATCCATGATTCATTGTCAGAATGTAGATGAGGTCATATTCTTGTTAGGAATAACAGTCCACAAGCACAACTGAGCGGGGGATGAATCAGTTGTGATATAGAATATTAAACTTTAATCTTTATAAACCAAAACTGCAAATGCAAATGATAACATAGTAAATGCCAATACCATAACAGAATACTTTTTGTTGAGGAAGCTATGTTAAAGGTAAAACCCCGGTGGGAATTAGCACCCATAAATAATATATTGAGAGTATAGTATCCATGATAAAAGATTTAGCCCTGCTAGAAGCTTATTACAACAATACAGTACACAGTCCCTATTAGGAGACAAATCCTCTTAGGAATCAACAAAATTAGTAGGCTCACTACCTGGGCGTACTGCCCAAAGAGGGTTAAATCTTGCATCACCTAAAATATCTTCGTATGTAAGATATACCCAAAACATAGAGACCTTCTCTGTCAAGCATTGCTATCACAGTCTAGAAACCAGTCTTCACTAGATCATTTAAAACAGCTTCAATGTGCAACATAAATCCAAGTGACCTTAGGAGTAAGGTCAACACACATTATTCTTCATATAACCAACTTCAATCATTCTCAAATATCTGTATAGTGTTCGTACACTTCTATCAATAAATTAACCAGTATGTCCTCTTCATAGAAACATATGTTGACATCACTGAAAAAACATGAATATCAATAGCATGAATAGTATCCAAATCTGATATCATCCAACAATCTCCCCCTTTTACATTGATGGCAACATATGGGAAAATCCATCAACCCAAAAGTACTTTCTCTTAATATAATCTTCTCAATATCCTCAACACAAATCTCCCCACAACAGTAGGGATTTTCACATATAATCCTTCCCCCTTTGGTAGCAATGGGAAAGGGTGCCATAACTCAATTGTAATATTTTATAAGGTGTAGATTTTTCAAATGTTCATGTCCAATAGCCAGGTGCAAGATCCCCCAAATGTGCTCTATTGTTCCTGCGATAACTCCCCCTAAGGAGTATATCCATACATCAAGTCCAGAAAATGATATAGCTTTGAAAGCCACTGGACTGATGCATATCTACATCAATTAATTATCATGAGGGGCTATGATCCCAAGCATGATTCTAAGATAATAAAAAGAATCTTTTGGCTAACATTTTTTAAATATATCTTTTATCTATTCCTTTGTGCTAATATACTCTAGTTTAATATCTTTCTCTACTACCTTCTCCCTCAAGAAATGATATTTAATAGAAATGTGTTTAGTCTTTGAATGCATAATAGGATTCTTTGACATATTCATTGTGCTAGTGTTATCACAATGAATAACCACTACTTCTTCAAAAAATATTCCAATGTCCTTCAACATTTGTTTCATCCAAACAACTTGTCTAAAATTTATTGCAGCAACAACATACTCAGATTTAGCAGTAGACTAAGCAATATAGTTTTGCTTCTTACTTAACCAAGAAACCAACATTTTCCCAAGGAAAAATACACCACCACTTGTAATTTTTATATCATCCACATTACCTGCCCAATCAGCTTCAGGCTAAGCCTGCAAAATAAAGTCATCTAATTTTCCATACAATAATCCATATTCTGTTGTTCCTTTCAGGTATCTAAAAATTCTTTTCATAGCAACGACATGTGTCTCTTTAGGATCTACTTGATATCTTGCCATAATTCCAACTGCATTGGTAATATCTGGTCTAGTGTGAGTTAGATATTGTAGACCACTAATCATTGATTTGTACTTTGTTTGAAAACCATTTTGAGTCTCATTAGTACTAGTTAGTTTGTATTCAGTGACCATAGGTGTTCAAACAGTTTTACAATATTCCATTACAAATTTCTTCAATATTTCCTTAAGATACTTTCTCTGAGATATAAAAATGTCATTCTTACTTTGATTGATTTTAAAACCAAGAAAATTTTTCATTTCACCAATCATTGACATCTCAAATTCATTTCCCATTTCTTTAGATAACTTCTTACTCATCTTATCATTGCCTCCAAAAATGATATCAACAAAAAAAAATTGAGTATGTTGATCAGAAGGTTATTAAAGGACAAGTGATTGCAAATCAATTAGTCGAGGCACCACTAACAGATTATCAACCTATACATACAAAATTTGAAAATGCACATATCTTGACATTATCTACACAAACATGGAAGTTTCACTTTGATGGATCATATACTCAGCATGGTTTGAGAGCTGGATTCTTATTTGTTACACCAAAAGGATATACAATACCAAAGTCTTACAAGATACTCTTTCCTTGTACAAAAAATGTAGCCAAGTATGAAGCTTTGATGATTGGATTAAAGATGGCTCTACAATGGAAAGTCACTAAATTGAATGTCTATGGAGACTCCCAGTTGATTATCAATAAAGTTAATAATGAATACCAAACCAAAGATGACAAGTTGTTACCATATAAGCATATGGTAGATGAATTTAAGCAATATTTTTCACTCGTTACCTTTGAGCAAATTCCAAGACATGAAAATAAGATTTTAGATGCTATGGAAACAATTGCTTCTCTATTTTATGCACAAGATACCAAAGCCCGTTTTGAGTTCTTAGTGGAATCTTTGACTTATCTTACATATGATGATCCTGATATAAGTATCATATGTCATATTATCGGACAAGATTCCCCTACCTACGGAAAGATATATTCCTACCTAAAAGATAATATCATTCCACCCGATTTATCCAGAAACCAAAAATGAACCTTTTTACGCCAAACCTCTTGCTACCTCCTAATATCTGACACCTTGTATTGGCAAGGTCTTGGTGGTACTCTCTTATGATGTCTTGAACATGATGAAACTCAAATTGCCTTACAAGACGTACACAAGGGTATTTGTGGAACACATTCAAGTTGTCCTTCCTTGGCTAAGAAGCTCATGTGTATGGGTTACTACTGGCCTACTATGGAGACAGATTCCTTTCATTTTGCTAGGAAATGCAAGAAATGTCAAATACATGGGAATCTTATTCATGCGCCAACACAGCAGCTTCATCCTTTTACAACAATATTACCATTCAATCAGTGGGGACTCAATCTCGTGGGCACAATTCACCCTCCATATTATAATGGACATAAGTTCATTATAACCACAACTGAGTATTTTACCAAGTGGATTGAAGCCATTCCATTAATCACTGCCACAGGCAAGCAGGTTTCCATGTTTATCCTTAATTATATCATTTGCAAATATGGTATCCCTATGCATCTTATTAATGATCATGGGAAGAGATTCCAAAATCAAGATATGGATGAACTATGTGATAAATTCCACATCACCCATCATTATTCCACCATTTATTACCTCCAAGATAATGGTCAAGCTGAGGCGTCTAATAAAACCATTGTCAAAATCCTTCAAAAGACTACCAATGACGCTGCATGTGATTGGAATGTCCAATTGAATCCTGGCCTATGGGCTTATCACACTTCCATCTGTACTCCCACTAGAGGCACACCATATTCCCTTGTCTATGGGTCTGAAGCTAATTTTCCTCTCGATGTTGAGTTACCTTCTCTTCGTGTTTTCCTCAAAGATTTGATTCCAGATGAAGAATATAGAGTTGTACGGCTAACTGAATTAGAATTGTTAGATGAACACTGAAAAAGAGCCTTTGATAATTTTAAAGTCTATCAAAAAAGGATGTCTCATCAGTATAATAGTAAAGTGAAACACAGAGACTTTCAGGTTGGTGATTTAGTCCTTCGTGAGAATCCCAAAAATCAGCAGCATCGTGAGAAGAAGGGCAAGTTTGAACCTAACTGGTTAGGTCCTTTTTTTATTACAATAGTTTATGGTTATGGAGCCTATCACTTGTCTACATCTGAGGGAGATCTCTTGGATGAGCCTCTTAATAGCATGCACCTCAAGAAGTATTATGCTTGAAATCCCAGTGCAAGGGTTAAAAAGCAAAAATATCAAAAAAAATAAAAAATAAATAAAAAAACAAAAAACAAAATAATAAAATAAAATAAAAACAAAAACAAACAAATCACAAGAAAGTTGCAATAAAAGGATGTGGTGAAAACCTGGAAATAAGTGTCATTTGTGACAAGGTAGCTCCTCTCTCTATTAGGATTCTTCTAGCACATCATCCTATTTGTATATACCCATAATAAAGTGGCTATTTAAGTCACCCTTCACCTTGTAAATATCATAATAAAATGGCCAATACATGATTATCCTATCCATTGTATAAATCCCTAATAAAATCCCATCAAAGCTTGGTCTATAGTCTTGGTCTTCATCCTCGTCTAGTGTATTTTTCTTCACCCATAATAAGTCAGTCCATCACCTAGCTAGGGGCATGTCCTCGACCTAGTTTGGTAACTGGATCTATGATAGTCACAACTCTTAGAGGAAAGAATGGAGTATTTTTCAATAGACAAGAAAATGCAATCAACTGTTCTTACACATTGCTATTCTAATCATGGTTCATAATTTGTGACCTATCTTTTGAAAATATGACCATTTATCTATACATTTGCAACAAACATCACATCGACCAAACTGATCAATAAACCTAACACTCTCTTTTGGAAAAGAAATGTATATTCATGGTAGGCCTGTTAGAATGATTTGTTATACGATTATGCATTCATATATGGATTTCATTGTTATAATGTTTCCTATGCTATTTTGGGATATCTTTGACATGAGTTTAAAACTCCAAATATGTTATTGATTATGATAGTCGGGATGGGACATGATATTTTCTTTGATTGTTGTTTGTAGGATATTTTCCAATGAAGTCAAAGGAACAAATAATTGGGGTGTCTATGCATAATTTCCTTCATCTGTTGAATAAGTATTGACAACATACAAAACATGTTGTTATGCAAATATTATTGAAGGTGATACACCACACATACCTCAACTCCAAAATATTTTTGTTCCCCGATGGAGCGGGAATATTCCTTTTTTTTTATGCAAATGAAACTTAGGTCATCTTGGTTTAATTATACCGAGATGCTTGTCAAGTTTTCTATATTAAAATCCATGCAAGAAGTGCTTAGGTCATCCTGGTTTAATTATACCATGATGCTTGCATCTTATTTCAACATAATGAGCTTAATGATGAAAATCAAATTCCAATAATTATGAAGTTCTAAGATGTTTCATGAAGTTATGGAGATACTCATTTCACATATCATTTTACATTACATTTCATAGATCTTTGTTGCATACCCATGCTCCTTTTATAGGGTTCGGTAGGAGATCTGTCTTAGATCACCTTTTCTCTTTGTCTATTATTCTTGTGTCAGACACATTGTTGTTTAAAATTGAGGATATTATGGATAACAAAAATATAGCATTTATCATATTTCTTAGTGAATTTGATATTGAGTATGTTGATCAGAAGGTTATTAAAGGACAAGTGATTGTAGATCAATTAGCCGAGGTGACGCTAACAGATTATCAACCTATACATATAGAATTTTCAGATGTACATATCTTGACATTATCTACGCAAACATGGAAGTTGTACTTTTATGGATCATATACTCAGCATGGTTCGAGAGTTGGAGTGTTATTTGTTACACCACAAGGATATAAAATACCAAAGTATTACAAGTTACCCTTTCCTTGTACAAATAATGTAGGTGACTATGAAGCTTTGATGATTGGATTAAAGATGGCTCTACAATGGAAAGTCCTTGAATTGAATGTCTATGGAGACTCCCAGTTGATTATCAATCAAGTTAATAATGAATACCAGACCAAAGATGACAAGTTGTTACCATATAAGAATATGGTAGATGAATTTAAGAAATATTTTTCACTCATTACCTTTGAGAAAATTCCAAGACATGAAAATAAGGCTGCAGACGCTATGGCAACAATTGCTTCTCTATTTGATGCGGAAGATACCAAAGCCTGTTTTGAGTTCTTAGTGGAATCTTTGGCTTATCCTGTGTATGATGATCCTAATACAAGTATCATATGTCATATTAAAGACAAGATTCCCCTACGTACGGAAAGATATATTCCTACCTAAAAGATAATATCATTCCACTTGACTTATCCAGAAACCAAAAATGAACCTTTTTATACCAAACCTCTCGCTATCTCCTAATATCTGACACCCTGTATCGGCAAGGTCTTAACAGTACTCTCTTATGATGTCTTGAACATGATGAAGCTCAAACTACCTTACAAGATGTACACGAGGGTATTTGTGGAACACATTCGTGTGGTCCTTCCTTGGCTAAGAAGTGTGTGTATATTTGTGCACCTTTTATCTGCAACACAACACTTCAATAAGTCATTCTGTTAGTGAAAAACAAGGGTTAATGAGCATATAAACCATAACTTTGACTTATTGCTTTCTAACTAGGATGAGTGTAGCAAATAACATAAAAGCCCTCAGATTTATGCTAAATACCAGTGACATAAACAACCTAGCATGAAAGATTTGATTTAAAACAAGCCATTATTTAAAGAGAAATGCATATTAGTCTAAAAATGGATATTATAACAATGCATGGTAATGGAACTTATGAGATGAAAACGAAGCTATCTAAATCTTAGCAGCATAACAATGTATTTTCTAATATGAGATGAAGGCTTTTTTGTGCTCCAAAATTCCTACTATTTATAGAAGAATGAGAGAGAGAGGGGAGACAAGGCTCATTAATGAGTTGAGGGACTCATTAATGGTGGTGTAAGAGCCATTAATGCCTTGGGCATTAATGAGGCATGGAGGAGACATGGTCTTAAGGCATCTTCATTAATGAAGCATTAATGAAAGTCTCAAAGAAGCATGGGAAGGGTGTAAGACTCAACTTGGCAAGTTGGTCCCTTAGGAAAGTCATGCTTGAGAAAGTTGACTTTCTCAAGTGGGTTGAGTTGTTAATCATTCCCTAATGGAATGTGACAACATTAGGAGGTGGGTTAGGGTAGAACTAGAACTAGGATTAGATTAGCATGGGGGGAATAGGTTGAGATGGGTTAGAACCCAGGGTAGAAGTGGTTGAAATAGGTTAGGTTGGGGTTTAAGGGAATATAAATGAAATGAATTAAACTTATTTAACTCATTTAAAATATAGGAATTTAATTATTTAAGCATTTTATTGATTTTTAATAATTAGAGGACTATATCCATTTTAATTAAATTAAATAGGCTAGGGGATTGGGTTAATTGCAAGTGGGTAATTGATTTAAGGATTTATTTAATTCCTTTATAATTAAATACTATAGCCATATTTGTATTTGATTTCATTTAATTGGTTTGACTTGATTTAAATTGTATGACTATAATAGTTAATATAATTTAGTGATAAAAATCACCTAGGACATTAAATTGATTTGAAGAACTATGCCAAGCAGTAACGGAGTCATTTGGACATAATTGAGGGTATGATCACACTTAGGGAAAATAGGATCCATAGTTGGAATAGACCAAATTCAGGTGGTTATATTTTCCCCTCTTTGAATTTATGTGCAAGCAACACATTGATTCAAAGAAAGTTTTCGATTTTGACTTCAGAAAGATTGAGAATTTCATTCTTGGTTGTCGAATGAAATGTTGATGAGATCAGTCTTGCACTTGATTGAACCTAATTGATAGAAATTGATTGTCATCCAAAGATCAATAAAAATATTCTAAAGATACCAATTCTGAACTTGGTTGTCATCCAAAGATTGGTAATACTGAGAACCAAAGATTTTTATCAAACAGTTCTGACTTTAGTCAAGGAAAATATTATGCCCCTAGTTTGTTTGATAATGAACTCATTTTAATGTTGTTTTGAGAAAAATTTTAATTGATGATAGTGTGATCATGCCCTCTCAGGAAAAAAATCAAAGGAAAAGAAATAAATCCCTCAGTTTGAAATGTTGTATCACTTGCAGGAAGTGGGTAGGACAAGAAAGAATGGAGTAGAAGAAGTGGAAAAGATGGTGTGTTTAAAAATAAACACACTAGTTCCAAGTTAATCACATTGAGAATATGAGTTCAATTTTTTTCCCGATAGATCAGAGATTTCAGGAACCATTGATATCAGTAATACAGATGATGTAATTAACTTGATTTGGTAGAATAAAATTGAATTAATTTGGAGCTCATAATGCCTTAATGCTTTTCCTTTCTTGTTTATATCCCATGCAAAATGCAATAATATGAAGACTCTTACGACTTTTTCACTGGTATGCAAATGTATAGCTTTTTATCATCATTGGGCATTCTTTTGGAATGGACACCACCTGATAGTACAACCATCACTAATACCCACTGATATTATGAAAGTATGAATACTATGTTTTATTGGAATGTCATAAATAGACTTAGGTATCAAGGCATAGAAGCCAGGATAAGAAAATAGTCACCTTCCTTTTAATATACCAGATTCTGATTAAGGCAAGATATTGGACCCACAATGACCTTAAAAATTCATATCCTTGGGTACATTATGATTCTTATACCTTAGTGAGAATTTGGATCAGAAAACAGACAAGGAAATCGTTTCAACCTCACTGTAGTTTACACATAATGAAGATCGAGATATATGCAGCTATCCACCCATAGTAGCAACTCTTACCATAAACATCCAGGTTAGGTGAAATTTATAGGATCATTTAGAACAATCACCATATGCAAAAAACCAAGAAACAATTATGCCCCCTATCCTTGTCACTCTATGTCTTTGCGCAAACGTCATTGAGTAACTAAGAAGACATAATAAATCATCAATTATGAATCAATCAAATAAAATTTATAATTACATAGATGCCCCTAGTTCAAAACATCATCAAGACATGAAAGAATCATAATCAAACCAATAGAAAACCGTGTGTTTAAGTAGTACTTGTTCATTCATATGTCAAACATAGTAAAGATTGGAATACAATAAATATGGCGGTCCATGTTTCTACATTGATAGGATAATCCGTTCATGTTTGTGATCCAATATAGCCTCACAAGAATGTTGTCACTGTAAATGTCATGTCTGGATATGTGATGTTTAAAAAGACACCCTTGTTTTGGAAAGTGACATCATTTTGCACGTATAAAGAAAAATTGTATTCGTGAGGCAAACCATCCTAGAGCAACCAAGCAACCATAACCTATCATACTAGAAAAGATGCCCCTAGTGCAGAATGACTTATTCCTAAGAAATAAATGCAGATAAATCCCAAGCGAGGATAAGATAATCTTGTAGGAAAATGAAGTCAGTGTATGAGCATAGGTAAAATTATGAAGGCCTAATATTAGTAATGCTTTGCTAGATGGAGCGCAGAACACAAGTGACGCCTGACTGCTAGTGTATAGAAGATTTGTAAAAGATTATCAATTCTCAAGCATGATCATATTTTGTGTTCCCCCAATGTCTAGAAAGATGTAGTGTGTTATAGATGGTATGATAGATCAGAAGTGGATCAAAAAAAGTGGATGAAGTGGGTGAATGTCACCCTCAAGGAGAGTCTCCTCAAGATTACGCAATCTAGGGAAAAAGAATATAGAAATGTAGGCTCACGAAGTGGTGCTAAATATTAGATAGGATAGTGACCCAATGTCATGAAAAGTATGTAGGATAGCATGCAGTCCAAAAGAGTGAACATGTCAAGAGAGTTCTTAGAACTTGTTTTTCATTTTATTTTATTCTTCCTTTTGATAAGGACCAAGGGGTCAACTGATAGGACTAGTGGAGGATAGTGAGTATGGACTTGGGATAATTAATATCATGATTGTGAGCAATGTACAAGATCAAGTGAGTAAAATATACAATTTGTTCATGAATAGGCCCAACCTTGTCAAAATCACCAGATGGAAAATGGGTGAAAGATATGAGGGATATGATGTCATAGAAGGAACTTGACCCCAAGTGAAGAGTGCAAGTAGGAGGAATTACGCGTAACACCTATTTGCCAGGTTTTCATCATGATACTTATCCAAGGTGCCACAAGAAGTGGTTTTCACCATAGGATAAATCTTTTTCTCTTTACTTTTTTACCAAGGCACCTATTTACCAGGTTTTCAACGAGGCACTTTTTTTTTTTTTTTTTTCTTTTCTTCTTTTTGTTTCTCTTTCTTTTTTTTGTATTTTCTAATTTTAAGGAGGAACTTATGCATCATTCTCTTGGGATAGTGCTCTTTTGATAGATATGCTATGATAGGCCAAGAACCCTAAAAGTATGCTCAAAGATGTTGATAGGGTGATGAAATGGAGAGCAAGGAAGATGGAAGCCAAGATTTTATGCAGTGGACTGGATGAGAGAAAAATAAGGAATGTAAGGACCCAATATAGAAGGATAGTAGGTGACAAGATCAACATTAACACACTCTTTGAAGGGTAGTGTATGGATTGAGTTTTTGATGTATGAACGGATAGGGATCTTGGTACACAAAGACCCACGATGGAGAAAGTATTCAAGGTAATGGATTTTGGGACATGAGGACCCAAAATAGAGTTAGAAGATGGACAATGTGTGAAAGAAAATGAACTGGAAGCCTTTGGAAGCTTTGATGCCAATTCTGATTTTTCCTTTTTGTTCAATCCTTTTAAAAGAGACTTGGGAATCCACATAACTCTTGATTTTCCTTTGCTTTTGGATGATTTATAACATAATTCTTCCATGATGGTTTTAGGAACCCATATTTTCTTTGATATTATGTTCTTCTCCGTGGACCTTTGTGGTCTCTTGAATGTTTCCTTTTTCTTTGTATTCAC
>MU223153.1:288025-309521 GCA_018584345.1 Thuja plicata
TTGTTGATCTTGATAGGAGATAGGATAAGTGGATGACAACCTAGGAGTGGAAGATGGAGGGATATATGGGCCCAAAATAGATGGAAGGTTTGAAGCTTTCCGCTTTTGAACATATGGACCAAGGATATATTTGGACGATGGAGAAGGCTGATTCTTTTGTGCAAATGGAGGAACATAAGCTGTGAAGTGAGTATCAACATATTTAGAGTGAGCTTCGCGGCCCAAGATCTTTTGTTTCAAATTCATCTTTATACCCATAGGCTCATGTGTAACTTTGATAGTAGCCATTTTAACTGGAACCCTTGATGCTTGAGGCAACTTATTGTCATGTAAGGGATTTGGAGGAATAATGGTTTCTTGAGGTGGATATGGAGGTTTATATGAAATATATGATGGAACATGATGATCTTGACAAGGATCTTTGTATAAAGTAGGAAGAGTAGCTTTCTCTTGATTTTCAATAGAATTTTTAGAAGTATTAAGATCTTGCTTAGGAGATGGAGGGCTATGTAGCTCTTGAGATGGAGGAATATCTTCTTGAAGGAAATGAAAAGATACGAGGGGATCATCTTCAAATTATAGGGATATGGTATCTTCATCAAATGTTGAAGGGGATAGGATAATGCCTTGATCTTGATCATTAGTAAGACGTTTTTCTTTGTTTTTTGTATTATCCTCTTGACATGGACCCATTCCAAAGGAAAATATAGGAGTTTTAATCTGCATGAAGGATTGTTGGGGAATTATCTAAAATAGGCCTTGAAGTACATGAAAGCTTAGGGTCTTTGATCTTAGGAGCATAGAATGTACTTGCTGCAAGATATATATTAGCTTGGATTTCTTTTAAAGGTAGCCCTTGAGGGTAGACATAGTTATCATGAAAAGAATTAGGATCTTTGTGTGATAGAGGATATTTGGATATCCTTGAAGCTTTTTCATATGGAGGAATAACGGAAGAAGTAGAAGCAACATGTAGCTCATTTCTAGACATAGGTTCATGATTTTGATCATGTAGCTCATTTCTAGACATAGGTTATCGCCAAATGTGATGAGATTATTTTCAAGAAGCTCTGCTGGAATTGTGGTATAAGATCATCTCAAAGGAATAAATGCTCTATCCCTTGTATATGTAGATCCACTTAAACTCTCCAAAGAGATGTTGTATTCAATTTTATGAGGACGTTCATCAAAGAGAGGATTGACATGATCCTGTGACATAATCTCCTCACCAAATATAGGATTACCATGAGTAGGTCTCTTCTTACCTAAAGAATGTGAAGACATGTGTGCATCATGCTCATAGAGAAAAGGAAATATTGATCTTAGTGAAGACCCACTTGACAAGGTATCATTTTCTTCCTTTAAGTCTTGAATTTCAGATTGCAAAGCTTGCATTTTCTTAGATAGGGTCTTAATGATAATTTCTTCTTCCTTGTTGTTAAGACCATAGGATTTATCCCATTTGTTTTTAGTCATCGTAAGATTGTTTTGATCAAATTCTCATAATGGCATCAAAAGGATTTCTGAATTGTCCCCAAATGTGTGAGTTTGGTTTTGAAGTTTCAAAGTGATTGATTCTAGCGTCAGAGTGTTAGAATGCCTTGATAGTGAGCTGGGAACTAATGAGAGTCAATTGTTTGAAGTAAGTGACTCCAGCATCAGAGGGTGTTAGAGTGTCCTAATAGTGAGCTAGGAATCAAGTTGTTTTGTTGATTGTAAAATCCACATGATTCAGGACCAATATTGAAAATCCAAGAGGACATGCAAGGTAGACTTGTGAAAAAGTTTTTAAACAGTAATTGACAGACCAGAAAAAGTAGTAGGACCAGACTAAGGAGCCAAAAGGGTACCCAAATACATTGAATTTTTCTGAGAGAGACGTACACAAATGCCCACTATCCTAGATGTGATCCTCTGAATGTGACACTATGCTTTCCCAGATGTGAGCCAGCATCCCAGATGCGATGCAGAAATTACCAGATGCAAGGCAACATCCCGAATGTGATGCAAAAATTACCATATGTGAGCCAGCATCCCAGATGTGAGCCTCTGATATTCTATCATGTTTTGCTTGTTTTCAAAAAATTTGTTTTGGAAGTACGTGAAGCTCATCTGATTGTAGTTTTTCATTCTGCAGTTTTTTAGTGAATGAAAACATGTGCATTAATCTAGGATTGAAATTTGTTGTTTGTTTGAAGATGTTATCTTTTTAATGATTTTTCAAACACATCAAACAGATTTGCATTGTTAGGAGGGTGAAACAGACACACATCTTTTTCCTATTTTCTAGGTGGAGGATAAAAATATTTTCTCATTGACTTAGGTATACACTCAAATGGTAATCAGAATACAACCATCACCAAGCACGCAATGGCTCCAATCATGATGTTGTATTAGCCTACTCCAAACACAAGTAAGGGCATAATATGATGATTGTCCTGGGGAAATTACTTTTTGCCTTGCACAAAGATTATCACCCTTTCAGGGGTGAATCAGGAATTCTTTCAGTTGAAGTTGTTGTAGATTATTGGGCAATCCGTTCGAAACCGTCCCCCATAGATTTTCACAAGGCACAATTCAGGCGTATAGCCCTATGAGTACCTGAATATATGTAGTCTCACAAGAAAGATTCAAGTGGCTCCACTCTACATATACCCAAGCATGTTCAAGGGATGATGTCAAAATTCCATGAACAAAACTGGCTCCATCTTCTGAGGCTTTAGCCTACGAGGAAGAAATTATTTATAGTGAGTTCGAAGGGTTGGCGTAAAACCTGTCCTCACTTGGGTCATTCCCAGGAGATTTTTTCCTCAACCAGTAGGCCCTCTACTATTTAATAAATGTACAAAGGATTGGTGAGCTTTGGATGTCTGGAATTTTTATTCTTCCGAAGAAGAAGAATAAGAGCATACTCTCCTAATCTAAGTCATTTTCTCCCAAAATAGAATCAAGCAAAGTGGTTCTTTCCCTCAAGCAATGTTGTGCCTAATTTAGATGTTCCTATTTTAAAGAAAACAAGATTTCTTGAAAGTAGATTTGCCTTTTTCAATTAACCACAATCTTTAGTGAGTTTGCTTGTTCAATTTCTGATCCCAAAAAGAAATTATACGATTGAACTTGTTCTTTAATCCACAAGATTTAGTGATTTGTGTTGTTCATTTATTGATCCAAAAAGAACTTATACGATGTGATTTCTTGTTCATTTACCCCCAATTTTCATCACAAATGATAAGACAACATCTGAATTTCTGATTTTCCTCAAGAGGAAAAGAGCATATTATCTAGTTGTTTTAGCAAGTGTAGAAAAATGATCTTAAGTTTGGAAAACATTAGAAGGGGTTAGTATTTGAAAGCAATTGAAACAATCCTGCAACCACACATGTTAGAAATGTCTTCCAACTCCTGAATATAACCTGAAATCACTTGTTAAGCTGGTCAAGATGTCAAGAAACATAACTGGTTAAGTGTTACAATTAAGCAAATGAAGACAATAAAGATCTTAACCAGATGCAAGCCAGAAAATCCTGGATACTATGCATAAATTACTAGATGCAAGCCACCATCCCAGATACTATGCAGAAATTACCAGATGCAAGCCAGCATCTTGGATACTATGTAGAAATTACCAGATGCGAGCAAGCATCTCGGATACGATGTAGAAATTACCAAATGTGAACTAGCATCCTGGATACTATGCAGAAATTACCAAATGCGAGCCGGCATCCCAGATATTATGCAGAAATTACAAGATGCAAGCCAGCATCTGGGATGCGACCCAAAATGACCAGAAATGATTGAATGTTCCCCAGATGTGATCCTAAACTAAAAATGATCCAGGAAATCCTGGATGCGAGCCTCATTTTCTACGGTGCGAGGGCGTAAATCGGATGTGATCCAGAATGACCAGAAATGACCCTGTAACAGAATTTTGGGCATCTAAATTAGTGAAAAATTGGTTTAAAATGAGGCCAAGTTGGAAATCGAGCCCCATGGTAGGTGCCAAAAATGTGTGTATATTTTTGCACCTGTTATCTGCGACACAACACTTCAATAAGTCATTATGTTAGTGAAAAACAAGGGTTAATGAGAATATAAACCATAACTTCAACTTATTGCTTTCTAACTAGGATGAGTGTAGAAAATAACATAAAAGCCCTCAGATTGATACTAAATACCAGTGATATAAACAACCTAGCATGAAAGATTTGATTTAAAACAAGCTATTATTTAATGAGCAATGCATATTAGTCTAAAAATGAACATTATAACAATGCATGATAATGGAACTTATGAGATGAAAATGAAGCTATCTAAATCTTAGCAGCATAACAATGTATTTTCTAATATGAGATGAAGGCTTTTTTGTGCTCCAAAATGCCTACTATTTATAGAAGAATGAGAGAGAAAGAGGGGAGACAAGGCTCATTAATGAGTTGAGGGACTCATTAATGGTGGTGTAAGAGCCATTAATGCCTTGGGCATTAATGAGGCATGGAGGAGACATGGGCTTAAGGCATCTTCATTAATGAGGAATTAATGAAAGCCTTAAAGAAGCATGGGAAGGGTGTAAGACTCAACTTGGCAAGTTGGTCCCTTAGGAAAGTCATGCTTGAGAAAGTTGACTTTCTCAAGTGGGTTGAGTTGTTAATCATTCCCTAATGGAATGTGACAACATTAGGAGGTGGGTTAGGGTAGAATTAGAATTAGGATTAGATTAGCATGGGGGGAATAGGTTGAGATGGGTTGGAACCTAGGGTAGAAGTGGTTGAAATAGGTTAGGTTGGGGTTTAAGGGAATATAAATGAAATGAATTAAACTTATTTAATTCATTTAAAATATAGGAATTTAATTATTCAAGAATTTTATTGCTTTTTAATAATTAGGGAATATAGCCATTTTAATTAAATTAAATAGGCTAGGGGAATGGGTTAATTGCAAGTGGGTAATTGATTTAGGGCTTTATTTAATTCCTTTACAATTAAATACTATAGGCACATTTGTATTTGATTTGATTTGATTGGTTTATTTTTATTTAAATTGTATGCCTATAATAGTTAATATAATTTAGTGATAAAAATCACCTAGGACATTAAATTGATTCAAAGAATTATGCCAAGCAGTAACAGAGTCATTTGGACATAATCGAGGGTATGATCACACTTAAGGAAAATAGGGTCCATAGTTGGAACATACCAAATTCAGGTGGTTACAAGAAGGTCATATGTATGGGTTACTACTGGCCTACTATGGAGACATATTCCTTTCATTTTGCTAGGAAATGCAAGAAATTTCAAATACATGGGAATCTTATTCATGCACCAGCACAACAGCTTCATCCTTTTACAACAACATTACCGTTCAGTCAGTGGGGACTCAACCTCATGGGAGCAATTCACCCTCCATCTTCTAATGGCCATAGGTTCATTATAACCACAACTGAGTATATTTTACCAAGTGGATTGAAGCCATTCCATTGATCACTGCCACAGGCAAATAGGTTTCCATGTTTATCCTTTATTATATCATTTGCAGATATAGTATCCCTATGCATGTTATTAATGATCATGGGAAGCAATTCAAAAATCAAGATATGGATGAACTATGTGATAAATTCCACATCACCCATCATTATTCCACCATTTATTACCCCCAAGGTAATCGTCAAGTTAAGGCGTCTAATAAAGGAATTATCACAATAAAGGAAAGTCTATTTGAAAGACTTTGGAATTGTTATATCATGTTGCTTAGTGAATTTGATATTGAGTATGTTGATCAGAAGGTTATTAAAGGAAAAGTGAATACAAATCAATTAGCCAAGGCACCACTAACAAATTATCAACCTATACATACAAAATTTTCAGATGCACACATCTTGACATTATCTACACAATAATCAAAATAAAGAAATTGTCAAAATAAAGGAAAGTCTATTTGAAAGACTTTGGAATTGTTATATCATGTTGCTTAGTGAATTTGATATTGAGTATGTTGATCAGAAGGTTATTAAAGGACAAGTGATTGTAGATCAATTAGCCAAGGCACCACTAATAGATTATCAACCTATACATACAAAATTTTCAGATGCACATATCTTGACATTATCTTTTGAAGGATTTTGACAATGGTTTTATTAGACACCTCAACTTGACCATTACCTTGGGGCTAATAAATGGTGGAATAATGATGAATGATGTGGAATTTATCGCATAGTTCATCCATATCTTGACTTTGGAATTGCTTCCCATGATCATTAATAAGATGCATAGGGATACCATATCTACAAATGATGTAATTAAGGATAAACATGGAAACCTATTTGCCTGTGGCAGTGATCAATGGAATGGCTTCAATCCACTTGGTAAAATACTCAGTTGTGGTTATAATGAAATTATGGTCGTTAGAAGATGGAGGGTGAATTGTGCCCATGAGGTCGAGTCCCCACTGACTTAATGATAATGTTGTTGTAAAATGATGAAGTTGTTGTGTTGGTGCATGAATAAGATTCCCATGTATTTGACATTTCTTGCATTTCCTAGACAAATGAAAGGAATCTGTCTCTGTAGTAGGCCAGTAGTAACCCATACACATGGGCTTCTTAGCCAAGGAAGGACCACTCAAATGTGTTCCAAAAATACCCTCGTGTACATCTTGTAAGGTAGTTTGAGCTTCATCATGTTCAAGACATCAAAAGAGAGTACCGTCAAGACCTCGCCGATATAGGGTGTCAGATATTAGGAGATAGCAGGAGGTTTGGCATAAAAAGGTTCATTTTTGGTTTCTGGATAAGTCGGGTGGAATGATATTATCTTTTAGGTAGGAATATATCTTTCCGTAGGTAGGGGAATCTTGTCTTATAATATGACATATGATACTTGTATCAGGATCATCGTATGCAGGATAAGCCAAAGATTCCAGTAAGAACTCAAAATTGGCTTTGGTATCTTCCACATCAAATAGAGAAGCAATTGTTTCCATAGCATCTGCAGCCTTATTTTCATGTCTTGGAATTTTCTCAAAGGTAATGAGTGAAAAATGTTTCTTAAATTCATCTACCATATGCTTATATGGTAACAACTTGTCATCTTTGGTCTGGTAGTCATTATTAACTTGATTGATAATCAACTGGGAGTCTCCATAGACATTCAATTCAGTGAATTTCCATTGTAGAGCCATCTTTAATCCAATCATCAAAGCTTCATACTCAGCTACATTATTTGTACAAGGAAAGAGTAACTTGTAAGACATTGGTATTGTATATCCTTGTGGTGTAACAAATAACACTCTAGCTCTCGAACCATGCTGAGTATATGATCCATCAAAGTACAACTTCCATGTTTGTGTAGATAATGTCAAGATATGTGCATCTAAAAATTCTGTATGTATAGGTTGATAATCTATTAGTGGTGCCTCAGCTAATTGATCTGCAATCACTTGTCCTTTAATAATCTTCTAATCATCATACTCAATATCTTCTTTTCATAACAAAGAGACTCATTATGAGTGCCCTGTTTACAATAAGTTCACTTAGGTCTTTCTGTATTCAATTTTTTCCCCTTAGGAGAAGGTGAGACAAAGGAGTACTAAGAACAAGAAACCTTCTTAGACTCTTTGGTTGATGAATTTTGTTTCTTCTCCTGATTCCCTCAAGATGGGTGAGATACCAATGCATGGTTCTATGATCCAGTGAGAGAATCAAGCTGAAATAGCTTTGCCTGCTCACGAGTCAAACGATCACAAAACACATCAAAAGTAGGCATGATAAATCTTGGACCCAAAGCATCCATGGTAGAATTGAATGTAGAAGAGAATATCTAAAAATAACCACAAATTTTGGAAAGTATCAGATAGATACACTCAGTATCTTTCTTATTCTTTCCACAACTATGTAAGAGGGACCTCATAGATTTGAATTTCATCAAAAAATCCTGAATAGACGAGAATATCTCAGGAGTCAAGGATGTCAATTTTGCTTCAATCTGAAGTACCTGGAACAAATTTACTGTTCCAAAGAGAGTCTGAAACTTCTCCCACATCTCAATACGAGTATCACAACTATCAAGGTGGAAAAGCAAACTATCTGAAACATGCAAAGAAATAACACCCATCACCTCATCCATCTTGATTTTGCATTGCATGACCTCATAAGGACTAGTCAAAAATGGTTGAATAAGATCCAAACAAGACCATAATCTATGTGACCAGATAAGCATAGTCATACGGGATTTCTAGAAATGATAATTATGTGGTGTGAGAAGTTCAACTGATGTTGAATCTTCCATGTCGTACATTAAGCCTATTTTATTTTCTATTTTATTTCATAACTAGATAGAATTTGCAGAAGGGTTTGTGTTTTATGTGTTGGAGTGTTCTAGTTTTGCTGAGAAAAAAGATAGAAAAACTAGAAAGAAACACCCCCATAGAGAGAGAAACCAAACCCTGATACAATTGAGAAGCTAGAAGAAGAAAACCTAAAATAAGGCTACAAAATAAATGGGTAAAATACCTGGTCAAATTCCCCCCAAAAAGATCTTAGATCTGAAGTAGGCTCGTCAAGAGCTTTCAGACACCTATTCGTGAGCCAAAAATGGAGTCTGTATGCTCAATGTAGAGGTTGGGAAGTGCTGAAAAGAAGTCCCCTCTTTGACTAGAACAAAAGGTCAGTCAGACAGTAAAATGAGATAATCTAACCTTCACAAAAAATGTCTACCTTAGAAAGAGCTTTTCGATAGTATATGGAAGTCAAAAATTGGCCTCCGTTTGCTCTGGAGATAGAGCCAAAAAACCAAGTTAAGGTCAAAAAAGGCTCCAAAACAAATTTTTATCCCCTAGGACTTAAAAAATGGGCCCCTGGTTGTATGGCACGCATAGGGGGCTAATGTTTGAGCCCCTGGTCACTAATGTGACCACCGCTGGAGAACCGGGGGTTGTAAAAGGTCGAGGCTCTTAAGAGCCTCCTGGGTGGAGGTGCTAGTGGAGCCCCATGGACGGTGGCAGAGGGTCCGAGGTGCATTGTCGGTGGAGCTTCCAAAGGGGTTGGTGGTGGCGAAGGGCCCGAGGCTAACTGCCAGTGGAGCTTCCAAAGTGTAGCTGGCAAGGGTGGACTGTGGTGGGCGCGCAATGGGAGCACGGTGGCATGGTGGTGGCTGCCTAGTTTTTTATTGGAAGTGGAATTTTTAGTGCTAAAATCAATAAAAATTTGATTTTTTTTTAATTTTTTTTTCTCGTTTTCTATCCTAGGGAATAATAGGCAAAATTGTTTTGCCTCAGAATGCAACTTTGACAAAAATGGTCATGCCTTTTATGGAGATTAGGGTTTTTGGGCCTTCCAATCTCAACTGTGATGTCGGTTTTTTCCCGAAGTGCTTCAAAAAATAAATTCCCTTTAAATCCACACAAAAATTGCTAAGAAAGCTTGAAACCCTTAAAGCTCCAAAAACTTTAAATACTCATAAACGGGCTGTAATAGAAAGTCTCAGATACCATGTTACAATTCATAGAATTCAACCACCAAGATCCACTACATGCAAAAACCTATCACAAAAGAGAAGCTTGGAAATAAGAATGTTCTGAAAAACAAAATATTCATTAAGAGAGGGAATGATAAAATACAAAGAGATCAATCCTTATAAAGGAGATCGAACACCAAGAAGGTGGAGAAACCTACGTTGCATGAATAATTAATAAATAATTAATTATTGCATGCCTAAATTTTATCATAAGTGAACAAGAGATAAAAAGGTGACTTAAATAATTAAATCAATAATGATTTAATTAATAAGTCAACATAGAAATACATTCTTACTCTAACAATCTCTACTTGCTTCATTAGTAGTTTTTGGTTCAACTTGAGAAATTAAACAAATTTCATCTCTAACTCTAGATCTAGTCATCATACCTTTACTTGCATCACCAATAATTTGATCTTTAGGATGGTTATTTACATACCTTGAAGTCTTAGGAGTCTCAGTAACCTCAATTAATTCATCTTCAGTTTCATTTTCAATCATCAAATTTTCTTCAGGTTCAGTAGTGACCTCTTTCATCTCTGTAATCTGACCACAGTCATATATTCTTTCCTGAATCTGAAAATTTTCATCTTTTCTCACATTGGCACTTTCAATCAACTTCCTCAATCTCAGATTGAAACATTTATATGCTTTACTCTTAGTAGAATAACCAATAAAAATTATTTTATCACTTCTAGCATCAAAATTCCCTATCTCATCATCTCTTTTGATATAATATTTACTTCCAAATATTCTGAAATATTTTACAGTAGTTGTATGATCAAACCATAATTCATAAGGCGTCTTACTTGTACCTTCTCTAATCTTAATTACATTTAATATGTACATAGAAGTGCCAACTGCTTCTCTCCAATGAACATGTGACACATTTCCTTCTATCAACATAGTCCTTGCAGCATCTAATATAGTTATGTTTCTTCGCTCTGCTATGCCATTCTGTTGTGGAGTTATAGGAGCTGATGTCTATTTGTATATTATATGTTCTTCATAGTAGGTATTAAATAAATCTGATCTTAACTCTCCACCTTTGTTTGATCTCAAACATTTTATCTTCAAAGAAGATTCATTCTCAACTTTTTCTTTAAATAACTTGATTTTTTCAAATGCTTCAGATTTCTCTCTCAAATATGTAACCCACATCATTCTAGAAAATTCATCAACAAAAAGTATAAAGTACCATTCACCATAATAAGATCTTGTTCTTTTAGGACCACATATATCTGTATGCACCAGATCCAACTTCTCTTTTGTTGAATAAGATTTGCTTCTAAAACTACTTCTGGTCTGCTTCCCCATAAAAACCTCTCTACACGTAGTGTTAGATGGCTTTACAATCTTAGGTAGCTCTCTTTCAACATTAGTAATACTTTTCTTCACAATGTTATCAAAGTTAACATGACAAAATATTCTATGTCACAGCCAACTGTCATCAACCTTCACAATAAAACAAGAAGCTTCAAATGTATTCAATTCAAATAAATTACCTCTAGATTTAGTACCAGATGCAATCAAATCTCCTGATTTAATTCTGATAGAGCATTTCCCATCAATTATTTTCAATTTATAACCTTCATGCACTAACTGCCCAACACTCAACAGATTATGCTTAAGTCCATCAACAAGTAATACATTGTCAGTATTAGTCTTTCCATTAAGAGAAATAGATCCAACTTTAATGATAAGTTTAGGAGTATTGTCACCAAATCAAACAACACCATCATCATATCTTTTGATATTTACAAATTTATTTTTATCTCTAGTCATATGATGTGTTACAACCACTATCTATAACCCATTTAGATCTATTTTCAACATGAGATACTAAGCCTCTTTCCTCATGTATAGGTTCATCATCCTTTACATCAATGAATCCCATTTCATCATAGTCACCATCATCATTAGAAACACCCTCATTAGCATAATAACATTCCTTGTCTTTAGGATACTTATATTTTTAAAACTTAGGTTTATGCTTAGGAACCCTTGTAGGACATCTCGATGCAGAATTACCAGTCTTGTTACATGAAAAACATTTCAAAGATAATTTGCCTTCAAATTTACTCTTACCTCTCTTTTCTCTTCTATATGGAGGTGTCAAATATCTGAGAATTTTTGGAATCACTTCTTCCTCACTGTAAGTACCTCCAGAGTTTCTAATGCTAATAACCAGTTCAATAATTGTTTGTCCATATGCCCTAATGTTCTCATCTTCTCTCATTTTTAGTGATTGTTACCATCGTTTTACACATTGCAATATGAAAATCATAGACAACGTAAGATTGCATGAAGGTATACCTCTTTAACATTTTTATTTAGTAAATGAAAATGAAATACATTTCCATTGCATTCATACTATCAGATTTTGGTACTCTAAGTATTGATCACATTCATATTTTCAAGTTCATAATTTATCATTACATTATGCATTCAAAACGAATGTAATAAGCATATGTTTCTTCCATAGTACATCTTTTCATATTGAAACTTAGAGGTAATTTTAGAAAAGAAAGCATGATAGAAGCATGTGTTGGGGTCCATGCATTGCCTTGTAGGGTGTTCTACATTTAGTAGCTAGTTGACTGCTTGGTCCAAGTCTCCAGGTCTTTGTCATTAATCTTCATGTCATGTTCTAGATTCTAGGTCTAGAGTCATGTCCTGTATCATGAAAGAGAAAAGAGTTAGATCCAAATTGGATCTAAGCAATGTATCAAAACCAAAACAACATACAATAATCAAACTTTCAGAACTGTAAATCTACCAATGACATCAATACAAAAGCAAAGTATGCATCTACACCAACTAAAAAAAAAGTATCAAAAATACATAGCTCCATGAAAACTTTTACTTTATATGGTTATCATTCTGCATTGTTCAAAAGTTGCGGTTTGTGAAACTACATAAATCTGAATCAAAGGGACTTAGTTCCTATAGCTGATTAACCTTTTTCAGAACATCAACAGATTAAGATAGTAAACAAAACCAATCAACCAACATTCATGCATGAATGTCATTTCATAGGTCACTCACACACAAACATTGATTGGTTGATTATGTCCACTAACCTAGCATGTTCATTTAATGGTGTGTGCAAACAAAGTGAACATAGATGGATCAAATGTAGAAAGAAACATGATCTATGAATTCACTAGTTATAGATGATAAAGAAAATGCAGTGAGTGTCACAAGCCCGTGCTCAAACCTCATAAGATTTATTATGAAAGATTGCTAGGATTTCATGACTTCATAAAATGAGAAGATGCAAAAGAAAGATATGCAGTTTATAGAGATTGGTGCAAGATGCAAGCATGTTGTTACAATTTTCTATGTTATTTGAGACAAAATGCAAAATACATTAATGTTGTTAGAAGGTGCATGTGAAATGAAATGGATGATCAAGTGCAAATAAGAGATGTGCAAAGAAGAAGATGAAATGATTTGTAGTAAAATAATGAGGTGTGCATCAATGTCCAAATAATAGTGCATAAGGATGTATCAAATAAAAGTACAGTAATGTTGTTACAAGATATGCATGCATACAAAACCTTGAGCACACACTGTTTCATAAAGAACAAAAGAATCAAGAACATTGTTATAAGTAGCTACCAAGGCATCAATAATGTTTTTAGAATAGTGTGGTCAAGAAATGAAAATCAAATGTTGTTGGTATTACACATGTTTAATGCCTATTCAAGAGTGGAGAAAATATGACAAAGCAATGTTTCTTGTAAACAGTGTTGTTATTATTTTGGCATGGTTAAATAACAGTGTGATAGTTCGATACTGATATGTTGCATGTTCAAGTAAAAAATGTATATGCCTATTCAAGAATAAAAGAGTGATCATATGCAAAAGGAGGATAAATGCTAGATCTTAACACTTATTATTACATGGGATATGCATAAACAAAGAAATTATCAAATAAAAGTGTGTATGCAAGAATGAAGATAAATAACAATGCTAGAAATATGCATGTTTAGATAGTGATCAAATGACAATTTTGTTACGAAAAGAAAGGTGCATTGTTTTAAAGTATCAAGCTCGGTTCACAGCAATGTGCATGGGTGTCACAATCCCGTGCTCAAACCCCATAAGTAATGTTCTTACTAAAGTTGATAAATGAATGTAATGCTTTTCATTGCTTTTGCAAAAGAGATAACAAAAGAATGTAAAAAATTCAGACATTATACATAAAGACATCAACAGTTTGAGCTCTTTGTCCTAGACAGTGGCTGTTGAGGTATGGAGCCCAAGAAGATAGCAAGAAGATAAATACAGACATCTAGTGGTGGAGTCGAAAATAGGCTCAAATGTAAAAAAAAAACACCAAGACGACAAGAATGCAGACATCCAATAAAGCCAACAGGATGTGTTCAGTATTAACTGCAGACATAAACATAGATGAAGCTCGACATTCAAGCCAACAAATTAATCTTACATGGGTGTTTAAAAAGTGAGTGTTAATGCAAGAGTAATAACAGCAGAAGGTAAACCCAATAATCATTGCAAGGAAAGTTGGAGACCCAAATCATAATTTCCCCAAAACTATTTGCAGTAAATATGGAGGACTTAATTAAAGCCCATAAGTCGTGACTCAAGCATTTCAAAAGCTAAACAATGCAATTATATGCTTTTAAAAAAAGACAGAATATAAATACAAAGAGAAGAATAGATTAACTTATCTCTAAGTTATATGCAGGTAACTCAGGTTGAAGCCTAAGTTCAATAGAGAAGCCAAAGATAGCGCCATATTTTATGGCATGAAACTCTAGTTTGTAGAACCTGCGGTGTAGAAGAGAACCTGAGCTCTCTATTTAAGCAGTGAACTCAGAGTGATAAGCACCTCTAAAGATCCCAAGCTCTTTAAACTCAATAAACAACATTCATGAAGTCCAGTGAAGAAGCCCAAGTTCTTCATTTCATAACTACTTCTAGTTGGAGTTTGAGTTTTATGCTTGAAAATTAATTCACACTCCTGATCACAGCCAATGATGGAGAAAACCAATAGAGATAACACTATATTCTAGTTCACAGTAATGAACTCCATGTCAAAAACCCGAGCATAAAGAAGTAGGAAAAGAACCAAAATAAATACCACAGTTGCAGCATGGGTGGTGCCATGGATTAGGGTTTCAAAACCCTCACTTTTTCCCCAAATACAAATGTATAACAATGACCGAGAAAAGCCAAGTTTTGTTAAACTTTGGAATCTGCTGACAGTGGAGTTAATGCTGCTATAGACGATAGTGCATGGCAGTCTATTTCCAAGTGCCACGATAGAAACTTGACAACCTAAGCATATGCCATGATCTAGATGTTTTGGAGAGTGGTTGGTTGTGTAGTTTGGTCATTTTGACCTAGGGTTATGATGTTGTCTTTAGGCTTGTTAGGGTTATGATGTCATGGGTTTGGGGTTGTGGTTATGGGTTAGGTTTTTATATATTGTTGGGGTTATGACATATATGTTTTGTTTGTTTTTAATTTAGTTTTATATGTTGGTATATATTTGATAAAAGATGTATTATTTAAAATACCAACATTAGGGGCATAAGTCAAGGCATGGATTAAGCCTTAGATTTAGGGTTTTTTTATCTATTTGGTGGGAGCTTTTGAGGGAATTTCATTTTTCAAAATTGGCCTTGAGAGTGTTTATATTTGATCTTTCTATTCAGTTTTAGGGGTTCTAAATTTAGGAGGAAGGTGGTTTTAGTGAACTTCTTGTTCCTCTTCACCTTTTTCATGCATTTTGCAGCCATTAGTTCATGTTTTATGCAGATTGTGTTCAAGTGAATGCATATATTCCTTGACATATTTTTTACTTTCTCATGTAACTATTTTGTAGATTCTGAGGATAATAAATCTTGCCCATTATTCATACATCTTTTTATGATCTTCTGTTATCACTCCTTTAAATTTTATGCATTTAAGTGTAATGTATTTTGCAACATATATTAGTGAATTGTCTAATTCCTATACTAGATTGTAAAGTGTAACCTTTTGCAGAATCTACATGTCTATTGTTAGAATTGTCATTGTTTGTGGTGTAAACCCTAATAGTGAGATTTTAGTTAGCCTATACATTGAATAGTGAATGTCATTGCAGAAATCATTAGGGTATGTCCTATGGCCGCTAGCTTGAAATTTATGAGAAGTCTGAAATCAATTTGGTGTATCACCTTTTATTTTTGTTTATTCAGTTCTAGTTCAATTTCCCCTTTTCCCAAAATCATAAGAAAGCAGTAATTGATGATATCCCAAATCCAATAGGAACCGGTATAGAATCTAGAGATTCCTTCTTAATCAGAGTCCACCCACAAGTTAGGAAGGTTTCCATTATTACCATGAAATATTAGTATGCCCTAATGCCTGAGTTAGGGTGATATTTTTTGGCCTTAACAGTTTTTGGCATGCCCAGTGGGACTCTTTGTGATACATAAACATAATCCAAACAAGGAGTGGAAATGAGTTTGAGTATTTACAATTATCACATACTAGGAGAGGAAGAACTTTGCAGAGAGTGCCTAGAGGTCCAAAAGAACTCTCCTTTCAGCCTATAGTGAGGGGTAGGAAACCAGGAAGATCAAAGAAAACAAGGTCTGAAAGAAGTTCAGCTCCTCCCACCTACTGCACTGATTTTCCATATTCAGATTTAGAATCTTCACAAAGTCCTGCAACACTTCAATTTCAAGTTGTTCTTTAACAAACAACAGAGGGAGAACAACTAGAACCTTCAAGTTCTGCTATAGCACCACCAAGGAAGGCTAGAAGGTTGCCATTTGTGCCCTTTAATTAGGGAAGCCCTTTTTTGATTTCCAATCACAAAAACATTCCATTGGCCACCTTGAAAGGGTTACAATCTTTCACATGAGAAGGACAAACAACAACAATTGATCATATTAGAGATGTTGCATCTCTTTGCAATGTCCATCACATCAGAGAGGAGGTTGTAGCTTTGAAGCCATTGGCTGCATCATTGAAGGGAAAAGAATTTGAATGGTTCTGAACTCTCTAAGTTGGATCGATTGCTTCATGGGATGCACTAGGTGAGGAATTGTCTAAGTTTTTTGAAGATAAATCTGATAATATTTCTTTGGTGGAACAACTAACTACTATCAAAAGGGCTCCACAAGAAGAGATGAGTGATTTCAATCTCCGTTTCCAAAAGACATGGAATAGGATTCCTGCCATGGTGAGGCCTTGTGCTGAATATGCATTTTTATACTTCCTTAAGAGTCTGAATAGTGAGATTTTAGTCATCATCCAATCTATGGGGGGAACTTCTTTACCTCAACCTTTGATATTGCAATTAGGTAAGAGAATAGTGTTATTCAAGCAGGGAAGATAGCTCCTAGGCCTTCTATGTATTTCTTTGCTAGCATCCAATCCAATATGTCATTGATTACCCCACCTCTAGTACCTTTACCATCTTACAAAAATGAGGAGATGATGTCTGCCGCCCCTTCTAATGAGATGCAAAGCATAAAAGATAGCCAACAAAAAATTGAGATTTTATTGCAAGACTTTTGAAATGAGTTGGTAAACTATAAAAGGAAGCAAGCTCAAGGAAATCTAATAGCCCATATGAAAAATCAGTTTGCTAGTTCCTCATCACAGCAACCTAACCAGCCCATTTACCAAGGTAACAAGAAGCAATACCAATAGGCAAAATTGGAACCAAAGGCCTTATATACCTTATAATCCTACACCTCTTATTGTTGTTAGGGATATTATTCCCAACCAAAATAACCTTTCTGCTTAGTATGAGTGGTGTTATCCTTGTGGGAAGCCCCACAATCAGTCAAAGTGCACTAACGTAGTGCTTAATTGGGCTCTAATGGTTCATAGTGTGATTGATTCACAACAAACTACATCTATTGAAGAGACTCAACAACAACCCAATGTAGGTACTCCAAACATTGCGTTTCTCAATTGGAAAGAGGAAGAATTCTATGGGGTAAATAATGACTCACCTGTATCAGGAAACACAAGAGCCAAGAAGAGAGCTCTAGAATCAAAGCAATCAGCTACTAAGATTGCTTCTACAACTCAATCACCACTCATCCCTCCTATTTATATTCAAAAAGAACACTCCTCTCTTGCAACCAAGGAACAACAACATCAAAAGCACATGGATTGGATCATTGGTAAATCTCCTCAAAAGGTATAGTTTGTTGTTCCCTATAATATTGTTGACAATATGAAGAAGACGAATGCTTCAATTTCTCTGTGTGATTCTTTAGCCATTCTAGGGAAGGTAGATTTACTTAAAGAAGAGTTGTCTAAAGGGAATTCAAGTTCACAACAAGCCCTAAAGCAGCCCACAAAGACTATTTTTGTTAATTCAAGGGCTGCAGATGTGCAAGGAAAAAAAACAAAGGATGGTAAGAAAGTTACAAATGTTAAGACACTTCCTTTTTATGTGTCCTTAATCATTTGTAATAAATTAGTGCATAACTATATGATTGATAATGGTGCAACCATCATAGTAATGAACAAAAAGATTGCAGATTTACTTGGTTTAAAGTATGAAACTTTTGATAAAGGAGTTATTCAGGTAGATGGTTCATCAGTCCACACTCTAGGTGTTGTTAAAAATACAATTTTGACCCTAAATGATTGGCCAAATTTATCTATTCAGCAAGATATCTATGTTATAGATTTGCTTCCTTATTTTTCTCTACGTTTAAATAGAGATTTCATTACAAAGATAGGAGGATATTTCTCATTTGATTGGTCTCACATGCTATTTAGGACAAGATATAGTGCAAAAGTGACCATAAAATCATAAATGTTAACTAAGGATCACATAGAGCCATATATTCCAAGCCCTATTAATGCTAGTTGTGTGATCATAGATTCTGATGATCTTAAAGATTATCTAGCTTTTGATACTCAGATTGAAGGCATCCTTGATATTTTGTTGGATGAGTGGGAAGATAGTAATGCCTTTAATAGCCAAGATAGTTTTATTTATGATGCTAGTTTTTTTAATTATATGATTGTTGAATTTGATCCAGTTATTCCCAACTTGATAAAATCACATAATGTTGATTCAGAGAAGCCTAATAAGCTTTGAGACTTGTATTTTGATGGATATAGAAACAAGGATGGATCTGGTGCAAGGGTTATGCTTGTCACCAGATGGTGACAAATACTATGTTGTATTTAGATAATCTTTTCCATGTTCTAACAATGTGGTTGAATATGAAGGTCTGATTCATGGCTTAGAGTAGGCAAGAAGAAGAAATTTTAAATGTTTAAGGGCATTTGGAGACAGTGTATTGGTGGTTAATTAGGTGAGAGGTATGAATTCTAGTAAAAATGATCTCTTAAATTTGTATAAATATAGAATCTCAGATATTCTAGCAGATTTTGATTCATTCAACTTGATTTTTGTACCTCTAAGTAAAAACCAGCATGTTGATAGGTTAGCTGCCATTGGTGCTCAAGTAACAATTTCTAAAAATAAAGGTGTAAATACTGATCAATCTCATATTCAGATTGATGTTAGGCCATCTATCCTAGATAATTATGTTAATTGGTAGTTTTTCAATAGTGATGAGAAAATCTTAAGTTTTATGACAGAAGCAGATGGTTTTGCCACTTCTAAAGACAACAAAGTAAGACAACAATTTGAGGACCAAATCATACAACTAAAGTCCAATAAGCTACCTAAAGGACTAGTCATCTCAGAGTCCATCTTTAACTCTGACGATCAGTTTAAGAGGAACAAAACCAGCATGTTGATTAAGGAAGATCATTATGAAGAGCTGGAAATATTCAGAGATAAATTCCTAAAGGTTGATAAAGTTAACTCTCCACAAGATAAGGAGCTTCTTATTGTTTTGTTCAAAGAGTTCAATGATGTTTTTGTTTGGGATTATGCTGATTTGAAAGGGTTTGACCCTCAATTGACCCAATATACCATTGAATTAGATCCCAATTCAATGCTAATTAGGCAAAGACAAAGGCCAATCAATCCCAAATTAGAGCCCTTAATGCTCAAGGAGCTGAATAAACTGCTAGATAGTGGGATTATCTTCCCAATAAAATATACATCTTGGGTTTCAAATCTAGTTCCTGTGGGGAAGAAGAATGGGGAGATTAGACTATGTGTAGATTTTAGGGACCTTAATAGGAAATCTCTGAAAGATAGACATCCTCTTCCATCCATGGAAAACTTTTCACCGTATGTCTCTGGTTCTAAAATATTTTCTCTTTTAGATGGTTATTCTAGTTATAACCAAGTATTAGTGAAAGAGGAAGATCAATTTAAAATAGCCTTTTCCACTAAATGGCAAACAATGGCATACAGAAGAATGTCATTTGGTTTATCAAATGCAGGAGCCATATTCCAAAAAGCTATGGACATGGCTTTCAAAAATCTAATGTACAAATTTGTTTTTGTTTACTTGGATGATGTTACTATTTACAACAAGATTGCATATCAGCATATAGGCCATTTGCGGCAAGTACTTCAAAGATGCAGAGATTTTGGAATCTCTCTTAACCACAAAAAAGCCAGTTTTTGCATTCCATGAGGGTAAGCTCTTAGCTACCAATTTCAAAGAAGGTACAACAATAGATGCTGAAAGGATCCATGCAATTCTGGATTTATCATTGCTAAAACACAAAAAGGGGTTGCAAAGCTTTATTAGCAGAATTAATTTTGTAAGCCGCTTTATTCTAGACATTGCTAATCTGCTTAAGCCCTTAACAACAATGCTGAAGAAAAATGTGCCTTTCAGCTGGACTAAGGAGGGAAAATAAAGTTTTGAGCATGTCAAACTTGATCTATCATCAACTCCTACAGTAGCTAATCCTAATTTTACTAAAGATTGTGTTTTATATGCTTTTGGAGGCTATGATACTATTTCAGCTATGTTGGTGCAGAAAAATGATGACAATCTAGAGCAGCTAGTTGCCTTTTTCAGCAAAGGAATGGATGACTATGAACAAAGGTACAGTATTGTAGAGAAACATTTACTTGTTGTTATTAAATCTTTAAAGAAGTTTAAACATCTTGTTTATCGAAACAAAGTTCATCTAATGGTTGCACATCCCAGTATTAAAGATTTTCTATTGAACAAGGATGTAAATGAAAAGAGAGCAGGTTGGATCACAAAAGTTATGAAATATGATGTACATATCTATGTAACCAAGCTGGTTAGAGGCAAGGGTTTGTGTGCACAAATTGCAAAAAAATAAGAACAGGAAGCTGAAAATAGTAATGAGGTTGTCTTGCTTCATGACAATCCCATATTTGATGACCAACCAACAAATTGGTTGGCTGATATGAGTAGATTTATGTAAATTGGACAATGTCCAACTAATATTTATAAATCTAAAAGGATGTATTTCATATTTCAATCTATCCCTTATGTTTTGATAAATGGTATGCTTTATAGAAAATACTATTCTGGAATGTTGCTAAAATGCATTGATATTGTTGATCAAAGAAACTTTTTATCTGAATTCCATGATGGATCATGTGGAGGACACTTCTATGTGTGTGTATTTGGGTACCTGATAAGAGAGACACAATACATCAATAAGTCATTGCATTAGTTCAAAACGGTTAGACAAGCATGTAAAACCACCTAATATCGACCTATTGCCTTCTAACTAGGAAGAGTGTGATTAGTAACATAAAAGCCCTTAGTTCATGCTACAATCAGTGACATATACGACCTAGTATGAAGGATTTTAGATTATAAACAAGCTAAAAAGATGAGAAAATATGCATTCTAGCTCTAAGCATGAAAGTAATAACAATGCAAAAACATGATTTAAGAAGTGAAATGTTAGTCTAGTATTAATTCAATAACATAACAATGCAATTGTAATCTAAGCTGAAGGCTTCTTTGCTCTCAAAAATGGATTCTATTTATAGAAGAATGGGAGAGAGAGAGAGAGAGAGAGAGAGAGAGAGAGAGAGAGAGAGAGCTCATTAATGAGTTAAGGAGCTCATG
>MU223153.1:310088-322910 GCA_018584345.1 Thuja plicata
CATATGGCTATAATAGTTAATATAATTTAGTGATAAAAATCACCTAGGACATTAAATTGATTTGAAGAATTATGCCAAGCAGTAACAGGGTCATTTGGACATAATCAAGGGTATGATCACACTTAGGTAAAATAGGGTCCATAGTTGGAATAGACCAAATTTGGGTGGTTAGATTTTCCCCTCTTTGAATTGATGTGCGAGTAGCGCATTGATTCAAAGAAATTTTTTGGTTTTGACTTCAGAACGATTGAGAATCTCGTTCTTGGTTGTTGAACAAAATGTCCATGAGATCAGTCTCGCACTTGATCGAACCAAACTGATAGAATTAATTTTGAACTTGGTTGTCATCCAAAGATCAATAAAAGATTTTAAAAATATCAATTCTGAACTTAGTTGTCATCCAAAAATTGATAATACTTATTCCAAACTCGGTTGTCATTCGAAAATCAGTAAGAAGCTTCAAGGAGCTTAATAAAAATATTTTAAAAATGAGGAAACATAAGATATCAGCTAATGAGAACCAAAGCTTTCTATCCAACAGTTCCAAATTAGTCAAGGAAATTGTTATGCCCCTAGTTTGTTTGATAACGAAGTCATTTTTAATGCAGTTTTGAGAAAAAATTTAATTGCTGATAGTGTGATCATGCCCCCTCAGGAATGAAATTGAAGGAAAAGAATAAAATCCCTTAGTTGAACGAACGTATTACTTGCAAGAAGCAGTTAGGGCAAGAAAGAATGGAGTAGAAGAAGTGAAGGAGCAGGGGTGTGTTTAAGAGTAAACACACAAGTGCCAAGTTAATCACATTGAAAATATGAGTTTGATTTTGTTCCTGATAGATCAAAGATTTGGGGAAGCATGGGTATTAGTAATAAACTTGGATTTTTGGAAGAAGATAGAAATCATTTTTTAGATCAAAATTCCTTATGCTGTTATTTTGTTTATAAATGTACCATGCAATCCCTAAATGTAGCTATATGCAGACTCTTAGGACCTTGTCACTGATTAGCAAATATTGCAACATTTTTATCATCATTGGGTGGTTTTAGAATGGATACCATCTGATAGTACAACCATCACTAATACCCATTGATATTATGAAAGTATGAATACTATATTTTATTGAAATGTCAGAAATAGATTTAGGCATCAAGGCATATAAGCCAGGATAAAAATAGTCACCTTCCTTTTAATATACTAGATTCTGAGTAAGGAAAGATATTGGACCCGCAATGACCTTGAAAATTCATATCCTTGGGTACATTATGATTCGTATACCTTAGTGAGAATCTGGATCAGAAAAAAGACAAGGAAATTGTTTCAAACTCACCATAGTTTACACATAACAAAGATCGAGATATATGCGGCTATCTACCCATAGTAGCAGCTCTTACCATAAACATCCAAGTTAGGTAAAATTTATAGGATCATTTGGAACAATTACATACGCAGAACATCAAGAAAACATTATGCCCCCAATCCTTGTGACTCTTTGTCTTTGCGCAGACATCATTGAGTAACTAAGAAGACATAAAAAATCAACAATTGAGAATCAATCAGATAAAATTTATAATTACTTAGATGCCCCTAGTTGAAAACATCATCAGGACATTAAAGAATCATAATCAAACCATTATCAAACTAATTTTTTAAGTAGTACTTGTTCATTCATCTATCAAACACAGTAAAGATTCATCAATCAGAAAATTAGAATATAAGAAATATGGTGTTCCATGTCTATGTATTGATAGGATAATCCGTTCATGTTTGCGATCCAATATAGCCTTGTAGGACCTTCGTTAATGTAAATGTTATGTCTGGATACGTGAAAAGACACCCTTGTTTTGGAAAGTGGCATTGTTTTGCATGTGTCAAGAAAGATTATGTCTGTGAGGAAAACCATCCTAGAGAAACTTAGCAACCGCAACTGACTATGTCAGCAAAGATTCCCCCAGTGCAGATTGACTTATTCCTAAAGATGTAAAGACAGACAAATCCCAAGTGAGGATAAGATATCCATTTAGGAAGATGAAGTCAGCGAATGAGCACAAGAAAAATTGTGAAGGCCTAGTATTAGTAGTGCATTGATAGATGGAGCACAGAACACAAGTGATGCCTGATTGCTAGGTTTTCACCACTTGGCAAGATCTTTTTCTTTCTTTTTGCTACCAAGATGCCTATTTTACCAGGTGCTCATCAAGGCACTTTTCTCTTTTTCAATTTTTTTGCTATTTTTTCTTTTTTGAATATTTTTGTAGTATCAAGGTGCCTGTTTACCAGGTTTTCACCAAGGATACCCCTTTGGTAGGACCTTTTCCACTATTTTGGGATTTCTTCAGGATCAATTTTCTGAATGTTTTTGGTATTTTGCAAGAACTATTTGTTGTATAGGATCTACTAGTCAGACATCAAGGGTAGAACCACTTCAAATGTAGAGTATTGATAGGATCTAGAAGAATGTCTCCCTCAGGTATAGCTAACTGAAAAGCTCCAGTCCCAAAAGTGGTAGTGATAACATAAGGTCCTAGCTAGTTAGGTTCAAACATTCCTTTCTGCTCCTTGTTAGGTTGGTTCTTAGGATTCTCTGTTAGGACAAGGTCTCCCACCTCAAAATTGCATGGTTTGACCTTCTTGTTGTAACCTCTGGACATTCTTGCTTGGTACACTTTGAGGTGATTGAACGCTTTTTGTCTGTGCTCATCTAGTAGGTCTAGAGAATTTACCTGATCAATGCGGTATTGCTCATCAGTAACAAGACCTTGTAAAGATATCCACAAAGATGGGATTTAAACCTCAATAGGTAGTACTACTTCAGTGCCATAGACTAGAGAAAATTGCATGGCTCTAGTTGGTGCTCTGATGCTTGTTCTGTAGGCCCATAGTGCTGGATTCAGTTGCACATGCCAGTCTCTGCCAGACTTGCTTACAGTTCGATGTAGGATCTTGAGAATATTCTTGTTTGATGCCTTGGCCTGTCCGTTACCTTGAGGGTAATAGATTAAGGAGAAATGTTGAGTGATATGGAACTATTCACAGAGGGCATCAATGTCTTGATTTCTAAATTGGCCCCCATTGTCTGTTACAATTGAAGAGGGTATCCCATATCTATAAATAATGTAGTTCAGAATGAACATAGCCACCTATTTGCCAGTGGCTTTGATTAGCGGCATGTCTTCAACCCACTTTGTGAAATACTCAGTGGTTGTAATGATAAACTTGTGTCCATTTGAAGAGTTGGGATATATTTGTCCAACCAAGTCAAAGGCCCATTACTGAAATGGCCAATGTGTTATGAAAGGTATAAGTTCTCTGGTAGGAGCATGAATAAGGTTTCCATGTGTCTCGCATTTAAGGCATGCTTTTTGAAAATTGAATAGCATCTTTCTCCATGGTAGGCCAATAATAGCCTACTCTGAGCAGTTTCTTAGCTAATGAAAATTCATTCGAGTGTGATCCACATACTCCTTCATGGACATCTTTTAATGTTAGATCAGACTCGTCGAGTTCTAAACACCAAAGAAGTGTACCGTCAAGACCACATCAATATAGGTTGTTATTTATGAGGATGTAATGCGATGCTGTCCTAATCAAGGATCTTTTCTCATTTCTAGATAGATTAGCAGGAATGGTTTGGTCGAAAAGGTAAGCAATGATACTGGCATATCGAGATTGATCTGGGGTATTCAATGTACATATTATTTGGTATTTAGGGTTAGCAAAGGTAGGATAGGATATTTCTTCCACCAAGAAGTCATAGTAGAATTGATGTTCCTCTAGTTGTAACATGGATGCCAAGGTAGCCATAGCATCTGCAGCCTTGTTCTCTGATCTTGGTATCTGCTGGAAGGTGTCAAAGACAAAGTACTTCCTTAGATCATCAACTAGTTTCTTGTAGGGCATCAAATTTTCATCTTTTGTTTCATACTCCCCATTGACTTGACTGATAATTAATTGGGAGTCACCATACATGTGTAACTCTATGATCTTCCATTCCATGGCTAGCTTGAGGCCATTGACCAATGCTTCATATTCTAAGATATTGTTGGTACATGGAAAAATCTATTTGTAAGATTTGGGAATCTTGTATCCTTGTGGAGTTATGAAGAGGACCCCTGCTCCAGATCCTTGTTGAGTGAATGAACCGTCAAAATACATCTTCCAAGGATGTTCAGTGAGATGCATGATTGTTTCATTAGGAAATTCAATTAGTAAAGGTTCATCATCCTAGAGTGGTGAATCAGCCAATTGATCTACAAGCACCTATCCCTTGATAGCTCTCTGTTCTACATATTCAATGTCAAACTCACTTAGAATCAGGACCCATTTTGCCAAACGTCCTATTAATGTTGTTCTGCTCAAAAGATACTTTAGAGGATCAATATTAGCAATGAGCTTCACTGTATGAGAGAGCATGTAGTGTCTCAATTTTTGTGATGCAAAGATGATTGCTAAGCATGCTTTTTCAATAATGCTATAATTGATCTCATAAGTGACTAGTGTTCTACTAATGTAGTAGATAGCTTGTTCTTTCTTTGTTTCATCTTCTTGCACAAGTAATACTCCTAGAGATGTAGTCATAGCTGAAATGTATAGGAGTAAGGGTTTTCCATGAATAGGTGCCATAAGAATAGGTGGAGCAGCCAGGTACCCTTTCAATTCTCTGAAGTTTGCTTCATAGTGTTCATCCCATTTGAATGTAACCTCTTTATGTAGCAGCTTAGTAAAGGGTTGTGCCTTATCTGCAAGTTGGGACATGAGTCTCCTGATAGACTAGAGTCTCCCTTATAGCATCCTCATTTGACTGATATTATGTAGAGGAGTCATCTCTAGAATAGCTTTTACCTTTGCAGTATCTACCTCGATTCCCTTTGCTAATACTATGAATCCTAGGAGCTTGCCTGATTGGACCCTAAAGGCACATTTTTTTGGGTTGAGCCTGAGTTGGAACTGTTCCATTTGATCCAATATCTTTCTTAGGTCAGAAATGTGAGTACCTCTCTCCTTAGATTTAGCCAATGTGTCATTGACATAGTCCTCCATGTTCTTGTGCATCATGTCATGGAATATTGTCGTCATGGCTCTTTGATATGTTGCACCTGTATTCTTTAACCCGAAAAGCATTCAACATTCCAGCAAAAGGTGCCCCATGCGCATGTGTGCGGTTTTCTCTTGATCCTCAGGGGTGATCTTGATTTGGTTATAGCCCAAAAATCCATCCATTAATGAATATATTTGAAAGCCTGATGTAAGATCTATGATCATGTCAATGTTTTTTAGAGGGAAGTCATCCTTCAGACATGCTTTGTTGAGGTCTCTGAAGTTCATACTGATCCTAATAGATTTATCAAATTTAGAAATGGGGACCACATTGGATATCTATGCTACATAGGCAATGAATCGAATAAATCCAGCTTTCAACAACTTTTCTAATTCTGCTTTCACCAATAATGCAACATGAGGATGCATCTTTCTAATTTTTTGGGCTTAATCTCGGGAGCTATAGATAAGTGGTACATGATGAGATTAGGATCTAGCCCTGGAATATCAGTGTAGGACCATGCAAAGTTGATCTTCTTCTCCTTTAGGAATGCTGTGACCTATACCTTCTCTTCTTCTGATAAATATTGTGCCAAATGAACTATTTGAGGGTTTTCAATGGTGCCCAAGTTTACTAGCTGTGTGGGTTCAATCAATACTGAAGATCTTTCTTGAAAGTGTTCAGGGAGGATATCAAGAGTCTCATCCTTTGGCACCTCTGAGAGGTTTTCACCATTAGATACATATTTTTTCTTTACTATTTTGGGATCTGATACTGCCACAGAGTGGTTTTCACCATCAGTCCGCTTCTTGTTTTTATTTTTTAGTTTATGACTAAGAAACTTGATATCCTCCTGTGACATGTTCTCACTCCTTGCATTGGTGGAAGAATGGTAAGGTTCACAATAATTGAGGTAACAAGCTAGGGTGTGGTCATTGGAAAAGTCAAGGATAGGAGTAGGATCTGTTTTAGTCCAATCAATTAGGTCTAGAAGTACCAATGTTAGGGAGTCAGATTCTGGGAAGGATAGCATCGTGTTAGCATCAAGACCATTAACTGACATGACACAATTTTTTAAGTTAATATCTTCGATGTTTAGATCAATAAGAGTGATATCATCGTAAAAAGGGTCATTGTTAGTCATATGTGGATCGAACTCTAATGACTCATCAGTAGAAGTCTCATCATCATCTCTCTATAAAAGGAGGCTTCTTGCTTGTAGCCTATGAAATTCTCGTAGACTTATGTATTCATCGGTGTCTCCATCAATGATTGTGGGAATGAATTCTTCTTCTTCTTCAGGATGATCAGTATCTTTGAGAGGAGTGTTAGATCATTTACTAGGAGCTGAGGAAGCTGCAAACATGTGGATTGTATCTATCCCAATATCTTCATAGACAATAGATAGCTGATCCCATTCATAGTCATGAGAGTCCGTGATATCATCATCAGATCTGTTTAAATATTCAGTAATCTTTATTTGATGGACTCGGTTAGCTGCTTGTAGATCAAACTGAGGTAGATCAAGGATATGTGAAATTGTGACTAATTGCCCCTAGTTAGGATGTAAATTATGTGGCCGGGGTGTCTCTTGAGTGATTTTTACTATGGTGTCTCCTACCTCTTGAATGGGAGGTTGTGCTAGAAAAGGAGTGGGAAGATCCTGTGGTACCTCAAAGCTAGGTACATAGTGTTCTCCTTGGTAGTTGGGGTCTTGTGCACCAATATGTAGAAATCTTTCATAGGACCATTGCTCTATTTCATCTGTTTCGTCACTCCCTTTATCTGAGTGCAGACTCTCTATCGGGGCGGGTTTATCAATTTTAGTATTAAAACCAAGTCTTGTCTTATCTCTGGTATTTCGGAACTCCATGGGAATAGGTTCAATGAGCCCTCATCCTGTGTCATTTAGAGGTCCCTTTCATTTGTAACCCATTTGTGTGAGGAAATCATATCCCTTTCCATACTGCTCTGGGGATATCTTCACATGTTTGACCTCAGATTCTATTGGTTCTCCTTTGTAAAGCCAGTCCAAGAATGCCTGTTCTTCTGTGTTATCTGAAGAAGACGTGGATGCCTTTATCATGCCAGTTTCCTTGTGTACTTCTAGCTCTTTGGATGCTAGAGGTGTGAATGTGGATGAAGGTTTTCTATAGGATCTTGGTGACACCAGAATTTCTGTCAGCGAGGGAGTCAGGTCTAGTTTGTACTCTCCCATACCTGTTGCTTCAAGTTTCAAAGTTTTTCTAAAACCCTTCATAACCATGTCCTTGGTAGTTTCAGGAGAATCTGCATCTATAGCCTCTTTGTTGTGTGGGATCATGCTACCTACTTTGATATTGTTGCAAGAGTAGTTGGCATCTGCAAGAATTATCACTTCCACCCCATTATGTGGGAACTTTATGCATTGGTGATAACTGGACGGTATAGCTTGCATCTCATGAATCCATGGTCTTCCTAGTAGAATATTGTAGGCCAATGATAAATCTAGAACTTGACATATAACGTTCCTTTCAATGGGTCTAACTCTGATAGGTAGAGCAATAAGACCCCTGGAGGATCTCTCTTCCTCATCATAAGCTTTGATGGTTATCTTGTTTCTAGTGTCAATTGTTTGTTCTGAGAGACCTAGTCTCGTGACAAGATCTAGTGTACAAATATTCAATCCTATGCCTCCATCTATCAATACGCATCTAATACAATATTTATGAATAAGGACTTCAATATGGAGGGGTTGATTGTGTGGATGGGTCAATGACTTGTCATCCTCTTCAGAAAAGGAGAGGTAGTGTGGCGCTAAGATGTGATTGACCATCACTTGAAACTTGTCTATATCAATATCTTTTGGAACATTAGTAGCATGTAGGGCTTGTTCTAGGATTTCCCTATGTACCGCAGATATCTTGAGAAATTTAAAAATGGAAATTTTGGTAGCGGTTCGTTGCAATTGGTCTACCAAGTCATATTTTATTCTGGGGATAGTGACCACGTGTTTCGCTGCTAGTTTAGGAATAGTTACAATAGGAACCTTTGATGTTGATGTTGGTTTTGGAGGTCCCTTGGTTATAACCTATTCTTGGCTCTGTGTTACAACATTTGACTGGGATGGGACACCTTTAATTGTTATCAAATTGATGGATTCAGTCTTAATGTTAAGCATATTAATCACATTGTCATTTTCAGAATAGGTGTAGTTTACCTCATTAACCTTTCCTTTAGATGTCTCCCCTTGATTTTAATTAGGAAAAGGTTTGTTGAATGCTATATGATCCTCATTGGTAGTATGTCCATCTACTTTGTTCTTACCTCCTTCGATGAGGTCTTGGATGACATGTTTAAGTTTGAGACAATTATTAGTCTTGTGTCCCTTGTTTTTTGTGGAAGACACAATAGGAATTAACATCCCACCACCTGGGTTTGACCATTGGTTCCCACGGTTTAGAATTGGGAATCGTAAGAACTTTGTTATCCACCAGTGTTTTAAAAATAGTCTCAAGAGGTTCCCCCAAAGGAGTGAATGTTCTTTGGGGTTTTGAAGTCTAGGTTCATTCCTTGTTGTTATCATTGTTCATTTTGGGAACGAGAGGTGTTACCTTCACATCTTTGCTTGCTTGCATGCCATTGGTTAGATTAAATGCCTCGGGGTTCAGGATTAATGTTAGAGGTGTCAACCACTCCGTCATTAACAACATTCTTGTTTTTCTTCCACCATTTAGACTTGGAGTTGGAGTTACTGCCTTTGTTTTCATTTTGAAGGGTGATCTCTCCCTTTTTGACCATGACTTCCTCAATATGGAGGGCATTTTTAATCATCCTATCGAAGCTAGGAGAGTCTTGCATTTGTAGAGCATAGCTTAATTCAGGCACTAGATTATTAATGAAGATTTCCATCTTCTCCATTTCAGGAAAGACCCTTGAATATTGTGAGAAAATCTTCCTCCATCTTTGTAGGAAGTGTGTGAATGATTCTCCAGTCCATTGTTTGGTGGTACATAGGTCCATCATAGTTACATCATGTTGGATGTTGTAGGATTAATGTTGAATGAACCGTTGCATCAACTCCTCAAATTTTTTGACCTTAGGGTTCAATTTTGAGAACCACTCCATGGCATTACCTCCTAGACTTCCTGGAAATAGTCGCATGAGGTATGTGGGTTCGTGCATGTACTTGATGCTTAGAGCACAGAATTCCCTTACATGGTCATGTGGATCAGTTTCTCCCATTTACTTGTCATACTTTTCCCTTGCCACGTTGGGAGGAAATGAGACCATAGTGATACTCTTGTCGAAAGGAAATGGACAAATGGCATCCAAAGAGTTTTTTTTTTGGGTTTCTCCTTCTCTTGTTTAAGGCTGGTGAGCTTTGTTTGCATTAGATTGAGCTGTTTGGTGAGAATAGATATCGGGTTTGGTACCTCCTTTTCCTTGAGATTTTCCACATTATAATCTTTGGGTGACTTGACACCTGTGGATTCTAGATGGAGGAAGTATTTTTCTTTATTTTCGCTACTTATCTATTCCAATAGCTTGTGGATCCATTTACTTTGTTTGAGTTTTTCATTTTCATCTTTAGGGATCTTCTCTTCACTATCTAATCCAAATGGATTATGTTCAAAGTTGGGTCTTTCTTCCTCTTCCATGCCTTCAGATTGTGCTTGTTTGCCATCATTATAACCCTCAAAAGCCTTACTCCATTCGTTAGTGTTGCTATCCATTTGAGGGGAATCTAGGTCGAGGGAACTGTGAGAAGTTTCTCCTTGGAAGTGTGGTTTTTTAGGAGGCACTTTTGATCCTTTAGTTGTGTACTGGTTGCGTCTTGTGTTAACCATGAAGTTTGTTTCTCAACTTTGTTAACATTTCCCAATAGTGCAAGTAAGGATTTCAAATTGTTCAAGTGGGCATGTCTAGGTAGAGGTAACTATTTATTGTTGGTGGATGTAAATGATTCTAGTATCAGAGGGTTAGAATGCCCTGATAGTGAGCTGAGAACCAAGTTGTTGGTAGAAAAATGGGTAGACCATACGTATTGAACTGATCGTGAAAGACTGACTAAGCATGCAAGGTGGACATTTTGAAAGTGTTTTGAAATAACAATAGGGAGACTAGAAGAGACAACATGAACTAGATAAAGAGAAAAAAGGGTATCCTAATAAACTGAGACTTCCTAAGAAAAACTGCTACAAGTGCCCACTGTCCTGAATGTGAGCTCCCAGATGTGAGCCTCTGATGGTACCAGATACGATCCTAGAATCTGGATATGACTTCTTGCTGACCAAATACGATCCTAAATACCAAATGCAATCCTAAACACTACATGCAACTTGGGAAATATAGGATAGGATCTTATGATGTCTTTGTCAATTTCGGTTAGTTCTGTAAAGTTTATTTTTGAAGTGCGTGAAGTTGCTTGTTTCTAGATTTCATTAGGAGGCGTCGTAAGGTGTGAAAAACACTTGTACTCCAGGGTTTGAAATTTTTTGATTGTTTTGAGAAGTTTATCTTTTTAATGATCTTTAGAACATGTCAAACAGTTTTGCATTGTTAAGAGGGTGAAACAAACACTCATCTTTTCCTATTCTCTAGGTGGAGGATGAAAATCTTTGCTTGTTGACTCAGGTACACACTCAAATGCTAATCAGAATACAGCCATCACCAAGCACGCAATGGCTCTAGTCATGATGTTGTATTAGCCGACTCCAAATGCAAGTGAGGGCACAATATGATGAGTGTCTTGGGGCAATTACTTTTTGCTTTGCACAAAGATTATCACCCTTTCGAGGATGAATTGGGTATTCTTTTAGTTGAAGTTTTTATAGATTATTGGGCAATCCATTCAAAATTGTCCCCCATAGAATTGCACAAGGAAAAATTGAGGCGTATAGCCCTATGAGTACCTAAATATATGTAGTCTCGCAAGCTAGATTCAAGCAGCTCCACTCTACATATACCTCGATATGTTCAAGGAATGATGTTGAAATTTCAAGAACAAAACCAGTTATGTCTTTCGAGGCTTTAGCCTATGAGGAAGAAACTATTTATAGTGAGTAGGAAGGGTCGGCGTAAGACCTATCCTCACTTGGGTCATTCTCAGGAGACTTTTTCCTCAACCAGGAGGCCTTCTACTGTTTAAATGTATGTAACCAGGATTGGCGAGCTTTGGATGTCGGGATTTCTGATTCTTCTTCTGAAGAAGAGCATACTCTCCTAATCTAAGTCATTTTCTCCCAAAGTACTTAAAACAAAGTTCATTTCTTCAAGATATGTTGAGCTTGATTTAGTTGTTCCTATCTTAAAGAAAATAGGATGCTTGAAAAAGGGAAAGTTTGCCTTGTTCAATTAACCACAAAATTTAATGATTTTTTTTGTTCAATTTCTGATCCAAAAAGAATTAAACGGTTGAACTTGTTCTTTAATCCCACATATTTAGTGCTTTGTGTTGTTCATTTACTGTTTCCAAATTTAGATGATGTGTTTGCTTTGTTTATTTACCCCCAATTTTATCACAAATGATAAGACAACGTCTAACTTTCTGATTTTCCTCAAGAGGAAAAGAGCATATTATCTGGTTGTTTTAGCAAGTGGAGAAATGGTCTTAAGTTTGGAAAGCAAGTAAATAGAAGTCAAGATGGGGGTTTGGCAACCTGTAAAACCATGTTAGCATCTGTTGGTGTAAACTCTGACAAAAATCTTCAAAAACACCCTGCAAACACTTGTCAAGCTGCAAATCATAAAAAACACCACTTGTTAAGATGTTAGGGGTTAGGAAAATGAGATGCTCAAACTTTTTAACCGGATGCGATCTTAAAATTTCACTAAATGCGATGCAGCATACCATATGTGAGCTTATTCACCAAATATGATCCCATGCTTACCAGATGCAATTTGAAACCGAAAATGACCTGAGAAACCCCAGATGCGATCTGACTTTTTCGTGGTGCGATGGCATATCCAGGATGCGATCCTGAATGATTAAAAATAATCCTATGACTGAATCTCGAGCATGCAAATTGGCAAAAGAGTGTTAGAAAATGAGGCCAAGTTGGAAATCGGGCCCCACGGTGGGTGCCAAAAATGTGTGTGTGTATTTGGGTACCTGATAAGAGAGACACAACACATCAATAAGTCATTGCATTAGTTCAAGACGGTTAGACAAGCATGTAAAACCACCTAATATCGACCTATTGCCTTCTAACTAGGAAGAGTGTGATTAGTAACATAAAAGCCCTCAGTTCATGCTACAATTAGTGACATATACGACCTAGTATGAAGGAGTTTAGATTATAAACAAGCTAAAAAGATGAGAAAATATACATTCTAGCTCTAAGCATGAAAGTAATAACAATGCAAAAACATGATTTAAGAAGTGAAATGTTAGTCTAGTATTAATTCAACAACATAACAATGCATTTGTAATCTAAGATGGAGGCTTCTTTGCTCTCAAAAATGGATTCTATTTATAGAAGAATGGGAGAGAGAGAGAGAGGGGAGACAAGGCTCATTAATGAGTTAAGGGGCTCATTAATGGAGGTGTAAGAGCCATTAATGCCTTGGGAATTAATATGGCATGGAGGAGACATAGGCTTAAGGCATCTTCATTAATAAGGCATTAATGAAAGCCTTAAAGAAGCAAGGGAGGGTGTAAGAGGGTGGCTTGAGAAGGTGGACCTTAAGGAAGTCAAGTTTGAGAAAGTGGACTTTCTCAAGTGGGTTGAGTTGCTAAGCATTCCTTAATGGAATGTGACAACATTAGGAGGTGGGTTAGGACTAGAATTAGGATTAGGATTAG
>MU223153.1:379881-396054 GCA_018584345.1 Thuja plicata
TCTTCTAAACAATATACATGTGTATACATCTACATCATATAACATTACAGATTTGCATAAGCAAGTGTTAACATCATATTCTAGAACCATGATTTCATTAATGATCATAATATCGAAGATAACAGAAGAATGTTGAATACATACATCATGAATAATCAAAGTATCAAAATAAGCATGGGTATATATATATAAAGAGTATGGTTACTGAGATCATCAATAAAACCTGTAACAAGCTACTCATAAAGTCCAAAAGATGGCATGCATAAACCATAATATCAATACTCAAAATATCATCCTGATGAGTCAAGTGTCAAAATGAAAGTCAAACTAGGACAGGTCAGGGCAGGACCTCACAACTTGTGCATTTTAGTTGGATGTAGTGATGCTACCAGATCCTTTGGATACGGTGTCATCATTTGTATTGCTTGTTCAAACACCTTCAGTGTTTGTGGCTTTTACCCACATCTTGTTTCTCATTCTCTTGATGTCATCAATTATATTTCCATTGGGATGAGTACTTGTATCTGTCAGTCGGTCTTTGCAATCTTTTATGACATGTCCAACCTTTTGACAATGCAAACATGCCATACCTAGATTGGTCCAACCTCTTGACCTTCTGTTCCACTTTCTCATATAGTTGGCAACAATATCACCATACCTTCCACATGTTGTGCAGTTTACCCATGTGTTATAGTCCCAAACATATGAGTTACCTTCTCTTCTTGGTTTGTAGCTATTATCATTTTCTTTTGGTGTCTAGGCCTTGTTGTTCTTTTTCAAGCACTCCTCATGTGTTTGCCCATTCATCTTGCAGTTAGGACAGTACTTGTCTATGTAGGTTTTTATTTTTGGATTTGTCACTTTGGATCTACACTCATGTGCCTTGTGTCCTTTCCTTTGACATTTATTACAATTGCCAATGAAAATAGATTGTGCTTGAGGAAGGTAGATTGTGCTTGAGGAATACCTTTCATTTTGCTTCTGCAAACATTTGAGGTGTGGTTGGGTTTTCCACAGTGATTGCATGATAGTTTCTTGGATCTTCGGGTTGTGAAAGCATTCCTTTGATATGGTTGATTAGAAGATTCACCATTCTCATTGTACCCTAATCCTATGTAGTTGTTGATTCTTCTCTATCCATCAAGAAAATAATCCATCCTTTTGTTTCTTTCTTTAGCTTTCTTGATCAATTCATTGTGTTGATTCTGGACTTTGATTTCATGCTTCAATTTTTCATTCTCTTATCTTAGCTCACCAATAGATTGTATTCTTTCAATGAGTTCTATATTTAGTCTGTTTGCCTCTTGACTCATAAGAATAATCTGATTGGTAATCTCATGGTGATGCTCAATAAGTCTTTGAATTTCTGATTCTTTCTCTTGCAGCTTCTCTGTTATTTTCCTCCTATCATCAATGACTAGAGTTCTTTCATTTTCACCATTTCTTGCGTCATTCATGACATCAATCATTTTCACCATTTGCGTCTCTTGACCGATTTGCAGCATTCTCAATTGCTCATTTAGATGTTGATTGGCCTCGTGGAGACTTGTGATCTTTTCATCTGATTGGTCTCATGCTTTACTTGATGTTGATTCTGCTAAATCAAAGTAATCTAGTATTTCTGATTCTTTGTAGTCCTTCTCATTCAGCCTAGTTGCCATAATGTTTCTTTCATCACAAATTTTTCTCAAGTTGATTCTCACCTCTTTATACTACTTATAGTTTATCTGCATCTGTAATTTCTCATTCTCAATATTCTTGTCCAGTATCTACTTTTCCATTGCTCTGATCTTTTCTCTTAAGTCTTTAAGCTTTTCAAGAAAGAGACTTAGCTCTGATACCAATTGTTGGAATTATATTATGAATGTAGTACTGAGAGGGGAGGGGTGAATCAGTACCTCTAAAAATTTTCTTGGTTAGACCATTAACCCTTTGTCATCAGTTTGTAAATTCTCTTATCTAACTATTCATCTTTCATTATGCATATGTAATTATAGCATAATTTATTTAATATGTAACCATACAAGAAACATTCATGAAAATAGATAACACATGACACAAGATATGATATCGCAAAAAAATCTTGTTAGAAAGTAAAAACTGTGGTGGGGATTTTTACCCACGAGACTTCACTATCTACAAATAAGAAGGGGTTGGTAAAGGCTTACAATTGGTCACTTCTGATGGCCTACCCTATTAGGAGTATTACAGTGGAGACATGTTAAGATCTACTTCATTTGAAGCTTTAGCAACACTGTTAAGTGTGCACTTTGTTAAGAGATTTGTAAAGAACTGTTAAGTCCACCTTCTACAAAAGGATTTTAGATATGCTGAATTTGTTAGAATGCAACTATATAAGTCTTCGATCTGATGATGTATGCAGTCTCTAATTGTTGATAACAGATCCAATAAAGCTTCCTATGTATGAGTAATCATCTTTTCATGATTGAATAATACCTTTCTCTGCACGTCGGTAACCTCTGTGTGTTCTTGATAACTAGATATAATCTGTTTCTGAACTTTGCATGAATTATACCTTCTACTCCTCAGATGCTCTTCATGGCTATCAACAACACTGAATCCATAATTCACAATTGATTGAACATCTATTTATACTAGATTTTTTCTCTATTCTTGATTCATGCTTCGCAAGTTAACTTTAGATCCAAGGTTTACAACTTGACATTGATCTTTAGTTAGATATGTTTTAGATCTGTTAGGATGCTTTAAAACATTTACATTATGTTTGCTTGACCCTCAAGTAATGATTTAAAACAAATTAAAACTCTATAAATAGAATTACAATGCTTTATCTGACATGTAAACAGTCAGATCTACTATTTGTGGGTTCTCTAACTTACTATCGGTTCTGATGGTTGGGCTGCTCTGTCAGTCTATTGGTTTTCTTCTCCATCGATGTTCCTTTCTTGAACTGTTCATCGGGTATGCCTTTTCTGCTCTGTCGGTTTTGTTCTCAAAACTGTATCATCGGTGATTAGCTTTGTGTTATGTTATTGACCCATCGGTAATGTCCTGTTTACTTCGTCGGTGCAACACTTGTTAGTGTTCGTCAGGAAATTCCATACTTAGCACTTTTTCATGACATTTTGTTCTATCGGGTATGCTTGCTATCAGCCGGTTATGGTTGTATTCTGTTGGTTATGCTTGTAGCCGGCCGGTTGTGCTTGTACCGATCACCTTTATCATGTTTCTCCTTTTAAGTATACTAATGGTAAAACTTAATGTCATCATTTTATTCTTCTACTATTATGCTCTTTTACCACTTAAATAGTGTTCCCTTAATGTAGGTTGAGTTGGAGGAAAGTTCTCTTCTTATTAAGTGTTTTTTTTTATGTATTTAAAATATTTTGTACTAAGGTTTTTTCCACTCGTAATGTTGTTCTAATTGATTTTCTACTCATATCTATTGTTTCACCTACATATCTCTTTCATATAGGAATCACACTAATGCATGTTTATGTACATCAAAACATTTTTATGTTTGATTTTTTAATATAATAATTTATTAGACTATATTTTATTTTATTAATGTTTTGGTACACAAGTTGGGTGATCATGCAAAAGCATCCAAGTTTGTAAGAGAAATCTTGCATCGCCAAAAATATTTTAATCTAATTTTATTCTAATATTTAGTTGGCAATGTTTTTGGTGAATAAATATAGATAATAAAGCCTAAAGGTTTGGCCATGTACTAAGTTTTCAACTTTATTCTACAAAATGAACATATATGAATGGCATATATGAGGTATATGCTCAAAATATTCCATATTTTGATCCAATATGGGAGTGGAAAGATTTTTTTCATTTCATAAACCTTCATGTTTTGGATTAGAAAAAAATTAGGTTTTGGAGGGACCCTGCAACCCTTTACAACAAAACTAAAGATAAAGCATTAAAGCCCCCAAAAGACCAAGCCACAAAAACCTCTGACACCCAACAAAAAAGCCAGCATCAACCCCGAATAGAGTCAGCTAACAAAATTAATAGCACCCCAAAAAACACCTAGCCAAAAAGAAAAACCCAAGGCCACCTACAACATGTCTTTGATATTATTTCCTACCTCTACCCCAATTTCACACATTTTCTTCACAGTCTCACGCATAACAGAGACATCATTAGGAACAAAACTTTCCTTCTTATTTAGACTTACCTTGGTGCACTTCCCTAGACTAGGAAGAGTGGCAGAATTATCATCAAAGTCCTTGTCCAAAGTCACAATCACTTTTGAGGGGTTGTTCCCTTTGAGATAGCTAACAAGGGAATCCATACTTTTGGACGTAGTAGTCATACTCTCTTAGAAATCCAGCAGGGTTTTCCTCAGAGTATAACCACTTTTATCCACCTTCTTGGCCATCTCATTCATCATCTACTCCAAGTTGTCGAGCCTCCACTTCCTATTTTTTTCCTCACCTTCCAGCTTATTAATTTTTTATTTCAACTCCTGGTTAGTGGTCACTAAATGCTTGATTTTCTAGAAGACCCAGCTATCGTACTTAGGAGCATTTTTTGACATAGAAACAACCAACTAGAATTTAGAATAATCAAAGGAGAGAGCTTTTTCCAATTTCAAATTGACCGAGGCAAGGGATCCATTTCTCGACAGTTGGTTTTTATGTTCCATTGACTCATCATAGTTAACCATATTAACATTGTGATACCCTTCACCCAAGATTATAGCAGTCATAGGGGAAGGAGAATCCTTAGCCACATTCAGCTCTAGATTCTTCTCTCTCTGATTCGCAAATTTTTTGAAGATATTCGGCGACCCATTAACACTAGTTCATCATAAGGCCATTATAAAGACTAGTATGTTTGAATGAGAGAGAAACACAAAAATAGTGATGTACATTCTTGCAATTAAATGGAAAATAATATGCATGATAAACAGTGATGTATTTCAAGGTATGCATTACTTATGCAAAAATTGAACAAGAGAGTGTTTTCTCCAAAGAAGAACTTGTGGCACTATTATTAATCAAGAATGAAAACCAAATGATGTTGTACTATACATGTTCAATGCTTTTCTTAAAGGATGTTCAAGCAAACAGTAAACAACAAATGTTGTTATTGATGTTTACATAGCAGTGTTATATGCAAAAAATGAAATAAAAATAATAGTACCATTTTGTTATTATCAAGTGCATGTTTAGCAATGAAAGTATTTGTTCTTAATTCTATTGACATTCAAAGGGGAGTCAAGAAGAAAGTGTCAGTGTTTTATGCAGTTGGAGGTATGCTCAAGTGCCAGAAGGAAGGATGATAACAATGTCTCTTATGAATCATGTTCAAATCAAATACCACAAGTCCAGCATGAAACAATAAATAGTGTTATTATTTAGAGCTGTGGGATGTGTTGGTGCTATTTCTTGTTTAGGGTGTGTCTTGTAAAATTTTGAGGTCCCATGTCATTCATGTTATCCAAGGGTTTAAAATCATGGTTAAAAATTGTTCTCATGCCTCTGCGAATTCCATTCTAACCATTGACCTAGTTGAAAGTATTGAAAAACCCTTGTGTCATGTCTCCTAGTGCAATTTTGGTCATAAAAATCGTAAGCACTGAAATGCCTTCTAATTTCATGTTGCCTTTTTCACTTAAGTTATATCTCTAATGGGTTCATTTTGAGTGGTCATTTTTATTAAAGTTGTCGATCTAGCACTGTGGTATTACATTATTCCTTTAATCCAAAGTCTATTGGGGTTTTAATTAAATTCACTATATACCAGGCACTTCTATTTTGATTCAACAGATCACTTAATGGCTTAATCTCCAAGATGCATGACATCTAATGAATAAGAGATTAAGTCTGAGCAACGCGTGTCCTAGTGGGGCCAGCGGTCATAAAATTTCTCAGCTAAAGAGTGGGAAAGTCATGAAATAATCGGCAGTAGACTTAATAGCTTAAGGGAAAAGTGCGCAGCATCTAATGGATAAGTGATTAAGTGGTGCCGATGCATGTCAAGGGAAGTGATGTGGGTCCGGTCGCAGGAAGCATAAAGGTGACTAAAGTTTAGAAAGATCTAAAAGTGGGCTTATTTTCTTATACCCAAGATGCTTGACATCTATCAGTCAAGCCATTAAGTGGTGTTGACATCTAGCAGCTGGTGGACCCGGATGTTCAGAGCTGGCGATAATTAAAGAATAGTTACCTTCTTTTTCATCTGACGGTCAGCTTAATGGCTTAACTACAAAGTAATCAATATCTAGCATCTAATCCATTAAGAAGTGTTGACGCGTGTCCTAGTGGGGCCAGCTGAGGTCATAAAGGTGGAGTTAAAGGAACAACATCTATAGAAAATATCGATGGTTAGCTTAATTTCTTGGAGGTAAAGTGCTCAAGATCTAATGGGTAAGAGATTAAGTCTGAGCGATGCGTGACATAAAAAGTGGGTCTAGTATAGTGCAGAAGTCATGTTAATAACGTTTCAAGTGTAAAATGATCAGACGGTTCCCTTAATCAATTAGAGGAAAAGTGAACGAAATCTAATGGACAAGTGATTAAGTCGTGCCAACACATGTCTAGGGTGAATAGTATTTTCTGAGAAAAGAAGAGAACCGTCAAATGAAAGAAATGTTGGTCAAGATCTACGAATTAAATTCAAATTTATTAAAACAAGTTCCAGTGAGCTGTTAAGCTGCAAGTTTGAAGCACGAAAATTGATTGCAGAACGTGTGACTACTCCAGTCGAATTCAATACAAATGACTGATTTGGTTGAAGCCATAAAACTGGTTAATTCAACTTGAATTCACAATAATTCACCAAAGTCATTCAAGCAAAGAACAGAATTAGAGATACATTCAGCTCCATGCGATAAAATTATAGATCGGGTAAGTTTTCTCTGATTCAGCAACTTTCAGGTTCCTAGTAAGATTTGCAGTTCAAAAGGCTTTAAGATTTATCATTTCAAAGTCTAAATTTCATCTTAGCAAAAAGACTTAGGTTCAGAATGGCCCCTAGGATTGAAATTTATGGAGAAGTAGACTACCAAAAGAGCAATGTTAGGGAGGATCTGTTGCAACAATTGAAAGGATCTATAGGTGATGTGACCCAAATCAATATAATAGTTCCAACGCATCCCCGTTTCAAAATAGGAGAAGGCTTGTATGATTTAGGTAGATGGGCCAAAGATGTTAAAACCAGTTTTAATGGTCTTACTCTATTTAGAACTCCATATAGCCAAAGAAATGCTCCTACCCTAGATTGTAACATATGGGACTTGGATGTAGGAAATTTGATAGTACCCAGGGTATTCATGGATACAGATCTGTTCACTTTGATTGCCAACACTTATGATAAAGTATCCAGGGTTGTTTGGGATACACAGGGAAATGTGCTATTGACCGTCTTAGTTGATGAAAATAGAAGAATCTTTAATTTGAGCGATACTTCAATACAAATGGATGATATTGACTTTGAATACTTTAAGGAAGTATACCAAACCCAGAGGGAGTATTACAGAAATGAAGTTTTGAAAGGATGCATTAACAAGATAGGGGACTTGATTGTAGTAGGGCCTAACACACTAGAGCTGTTCAAATTGGATTATTTCAATGGAAAGGCCAAGAAAATGTATAGTTCCTTGTGCCAGGTTCTAGGAGAAGATGAATAAGTAACAATGCATGTTCATATAATGCTCATGGTGGTTCAGATTCTACATCCCCACCTATCAGTAGTTTTTGAATTTGCATCTTACATTGCCCAAAAAATGCATGAAGGTTTGGCAGGAATCTAGGACAGCAACATACTTAAACAAATGGGATGGTATTCCCTTATGATGCACATGTTCTTGTCCAATAATTTTGAATTCTTTGAGGAAGAGATGGAATTGACTATGTTCCAAGGTGATGAGGATTTTCCTGTTCAGATGTGGGTGCTGATCTATCATGGGATAAAAAAGAAGCCAGTTATGTTTACTTTGGTAGGTTTTTTTCCACTAGGCTTAGGTCATTATTGTGCAATCAAAATGCTAGGATCCATACTAATATGATGAGGTTTTTGAGACCTATGGAGTTTGCCCCAAAACTGAAGATTGCCCATAATTGGAGAGATTTGATTTTGTACCCTGTTTCTATAGTAATAAGGGTTTATGGATTCAAGGGAACCCCCAATGTGTTTCCCTATAGAGTCCCTCTGAAGATTGGGATAGGAGAGATTTTAAGACAATTGGGTGGATTACAAGAGGAAGCCCTGACAAGAAAAATGAAGGGAAGTATTTTCCCTACCCTCATGAGAGCCCATCATTTCATCATAATAAAGGGTGGGTGGACATAATTTGATAAGTATTTTGAACCTTATAACTTAGCAACATTTGTATCCTAGTGTGTAGATAATGAGGATTTTATAATGGGTATGTTCAGAAAAAGAACCAAGTGCTTAACATTAGAGCATCAGTTTAATTACCCTGAGGATATTATCAAAAATGTTTTTGACCTAGGTGACCAGGAGGTCAGGAAGGAAAATGGCTCTTGTACAAGAAGTCATTAGAATTTGTACACAATTTTGATAAGTCTTATGATCCTCTGAAGGAGTTTTTCCCTTGGGCAAAGAAAATTGAGTCCTTGATGACTTTATTTGAGGGAGTCATGCAGACCCTAAATAAGAAGAGATAGAGGATAATGGAAGCTAAGCCAGAAAAGGCTCATGCTATTTTGAGCAAACTTCCACAAGGAAGAGTAGTCCCACCAGGGGATTATGTGGTATACAAGAGGAGAGCGTACACTACTATCATGCCCAAAGTTGATAAACCTTCTCACCATAAAGGAAAGACGTTGACAAGTACTAGTGCCCAAGAATTTCCCTCTCCCAATAGAAAAAAGGCAGAGAGAAAAGAGCAAGAGGGTGAGTTTTACTCTCCCTCCCAGACCCCTATGCATTTTGATGACCAAGCCATTGCTGAGAAATTGGTTCAAATGAGGAACACTAGCGAAGTTTTTGTTACTGCCCAGGAGTTACAAGAAGGGATGCTAGAGGCACCTAGCCATACAACTGCTAACCTAACAATGGCAGAATTCATAGGTAAAGAACTAGACCCTGTGACTAATCGGGCCAGTGAGGAGCTCTTGTCAGATGACACCTTTGTCAAGACTAGGGAATTCATTCAGTTTCTGTGGAGAATTCACATAGATGAATTCAATAATAAATGCCAAAATTTGCAAGAAGCTCAGCCAAATCATACTAAAGATGATATATAAAAGGAGTTTAAGCAGGATCTAGTGTCTATATTTGACAAGATCACCCCTGAAGAGGGTAGAGAATTGGTCAAGAAATAGGGAGTCCTCATCCTACCTTAGTGGGACTTAGCTGATGTGGTAGTCTTTGATGCTATCAGAAAAGAGGAAAAACCACTGAGCACTACTGGGACATCAATTGGTGCCCAGTTTAGTGAAAATCATCCAGCCTTAGCAATCTAGGATTTGAAGAAAAAAGACAGAAGAAGAGTGAAAGAAGATGATAAAATTGAGGATGCAGGAAGCCTAATTGTCAAAAGAGTTTCTGATACCTCAAGTACTGAGGTAGAGAACCTTGTCCTTCAAATAGCTAACATGAGCCTGAGGGTGGCTGAAAAGGAGAAAGAGGCTTATAATAGCCTGAATCAAAAATATGAATTTGTATTGAAGGCCTATAATGATGAAAGGGTTAAGTCCCTGCAAAAGGACAATAGGATAGTAGTTCTAGAAGGGAGGTAGATAGTTCAATTAATGCCCCAAGTGATGATTACTTAGGGACCTTACCAGGCCATTTTATCCAGCCCATTTGTGACTTACCGCCATCCCCTACACCATTAAGTCCTACTACCCAAGAGATTATTGATGCTAAGAGAGCAGACTAGAAGCTGAAAAGAACAGGCTGATTACTAAAAGATCAAGGTTGGAGGAAGAAGGAAAGAGGGATCTTGAGGACTCCCATGCATATAAAGAAGCTAAGGAATTGGTGAAGTAGAGGTGTTTTGATAAAATATATTCTAACCTCAAGAGGTGTGCTGGTGAAGCCAATCTTGCCAACCTTTATTTGATGGGAAAGAAGATTGTCAGCATAATAAGCCAGCATCATGAAGATAAAGAGCATTGGGGCTTGATAATTGATAATTGGAAAGGGAAGAAAGCCCATGTAAAATCTTTCTATTCTACCTGAAAGGAGAAAAATAATATTGATATCATCTTGACAAGGACATACAAATGCCTTTAACTGATGGCTGACCTAGATATCAAGAAAAATATGGTCATCAAAAGGATAGAGACCTTAAGAGGTGAATTCTCCAGAGATAGGTATGACATGTTTCCCAATATGTTAAAAAATCATGGAAACATAAAGAATGAAGCCCTATGTCTAAGGAAAAAAATGAAACACTAACCAACAAGACAAACAATATTATCACATTGGAAAACACAGGTTGGTTTGTGTTAACTATTGACATTCTCAAAAAGGCCAGGGCATTTTTTGAATCTTGGGAATCAGAGATTGAAAAGGCCAGTGTTGATTGGGAGGAGTTCAAATTCCAAAAAGATGAGGTTCTCAACTTCAGTTGGCCGGATGATGAGGTGTTTACCACCTTGATTAGCAAGTATGGTATGGTCACTCCAATAACATAAAGTAGTACTATAGGAGTGACAGCAAGCACTAGTGATGCCTAGCTACCTAAACAAAGGCAAGTTCAAGTTTTTGCATTAATGAAGATAACAAATCCCAGATGATAAAGACTTAACAATCTTAAGACAGTTGCAAGCATTCAAGAAGTCATGAGACAAAGGAATATATAACTTGTAACAAAGAACTATTATTCTCTCTGCCTGATTTGTCTCATATGTGAGGTGTAAGTTTTGTCCTATAGCCTAGTCATCTGAAGCTTGTTGCATCCTTATTTTCCAAAAGGATTCCAAGATGACTAGGGTTATTTATAAGTAGTGAACCGGCTCACAATAGGTGTGGAATAATCATGCTCAAGGCATTTCTTAGGAATAGTTTATTCAATCTAAGGACTCTTTCTCCCATCATGAGGTGCATTTAACTTGTCAACCCAGGGACGTATACTTGAAATGGTTGGCACAATATGTGCACTAAGTTCCTTAAAGAGTCATTATGCTTATGTTGCAGGAAGGTAAGTAATGCATAAAAGAACCCTACACTAGTGCTGCAGGAAAAGAATACACTTATCTCCTTACTGAAATGAATGCTAGAAATTGAAAACTCTACTTAAACCTATACTTTCAACCTAGAACATCCATGATAACTATTCTTGCAGATGTTGTAGGAACATTCACAAGGTACAATGCTGTAGGAAGAAATTATAACTTTTATCTGAAATACTGGAAATACGAGAAATGCTGGAAATGCTAGTGTATAGTCAGAAAATGGAAGCACTTTCATTATATATGTGTTTATCCTTCTCAATAAGTGGTTTGGGGTCATGGAAAGTGCCTTGAATGGGTTCGTGACTTTGACATGGCTTCCTCCCTGATTTGTTCCTCTTTTCACTCCTATTTGGCCTGATTTCTGCATTTTGAATGGCAGACTGATGATTTTGGGCTTCAAGGTCAAGGTTGACATTTCAGGTCTATATCAACCTTGACCCTAACCTAGGTCAGGGTTGACCTCACCTTGACCTAGGGTTCAGATCCCAGGGTCTTCTAGTTTCTGGAGGTCGGCCTTTGCAAAAAGAATTTTCCGCTTCCGGGTTGGCTGTTTTGGGTTCTGAAGCATTGATTCTAAAATTATATTTAATATAGGTCCTCTCCTAGGGTTAAAGGCTTTAATGGGATTTAATTCTCCTATGTAGGCCTCCTTGGAAGATTGTGCCCTAATTTCATATAAAAGGGAAGCTTTCTCTCTCATTTTCTCTAAGAAGTCTAAGAAGCAAGATTGAGAATTGTCATCAAGCATTATCAAGTGAAGTTCAAGAAAGCATTCAAGCAAGATTTTAAGCAAGCATTCATCATTTCAAGTATCCATTTCCATGAAGGAGATCCATTGGAGGCCATTGAAGGATTAAAGCTACAAGGTTCCCTTTTGGTGATCTCTCCATCCACCTTCTTCCAAGCCTATTCCAAATTCAAGAACCCATTCAAGAATTGGTGTTGGAGATCTACAAGTAAGAGATTGAAGACATCCTACCCTTCTACATTCTACATGTGAAGCATACCTGTGGATTCAAGGATTTGAATTTTCCACAAGGACTTTTTCAAGCAAGGTGAATTTATGCATTTCTTCAATTTCAATTACATATATTTGAGGTTAATTCCTAAACCGGGGTTTGACCAAGGAAAACCCCTCCCCCAAAATAAAACAATCTCCTTTTTCTTGTAGGTATAGGTACAAAACAGAGGATTTGAGCCTAGATCTGGATCCCCTTTTTGGCAAACTTTCAGGATCTGCGAACAAAGTCACTTTTGGATCTGTGCGGGTCAGGGTCGACATTATTGGGTCAGGGTTGACATTTGTGGGTCAATGTTGACCTTTTTCATAAGACGACATCAGAATGAAAAATGATTTATGGGTTTTGTTTGTCTCTGCATTTCAGTTCGGTATCAACTGTCAGTTTTTCCATAAACAGTCTATAGACCTCAGAAAATAGCATTCTTTGATCTGCAATATTTCAAGGTTAGTGCATTTCTCAGATCTTTTCAATTACTATTTTACATCATTTCCATACATATAATTAACAGAATTTAAGGTATTTCCTTTTTTATTCTCCTTTCCAAATAGTTGATTCATTTGTGTATTAACCCTTCTCTTGGGTTGTTCAACTTGGATCTTCCATTTGTGCATTTGGGAATAAGGAAGGAGCCTCTTATCTTCTCCCTAATCACAATTGCAATCCACAATCAATTCAATTCAATCAAGGTTAAAAGAATCCAATACAATCTAAGTAATTCAAAGAACAATCTACATCCCCCATTTTCATATCTTACATTTTTAACAAACAACAACAATTCCATTTTATATGTTACAGTAACAATTCTATTCTATTTTATACGTTACATTTTATATGTTACAGCTAGAAATGCTGAAAGAAAATCTATTCTATTCTAACCTATTCTGCTAATCAATTAACACAGAATGTAAACCAAGAATTATTTCATTGTATTTCAAAAACTCATTACATAAAAATGATACATGAAACTTAAAATAACTTGCTATAAGGTATAACAGTTTTCTTCCAAAAACTTCTCTCTCTAAATTTCCTCTAACTACAAAATATCAGTCCAATCCCTATAAATAGAGGATCGAACACTTATTACAAAATAGAAAAGAAACTATCTTGCTGAAAACATGCCGGAGAAGAAGATGGAAACACAATAGCCCGCGGTGTGGGTAATAAAGCTTGGGTGACCAGTTCAATATAATAAAGTGCAGAGGGAATATAGCAGCACTACATACCTGCATCCTAGAATAGTGGCTCCTCCATTGTAGCAGCCATGTCTCCTAGTGTTGTGATGATCACTCTGCCATAGCTGGTCCTCAGCAGTCCTCCTTGAATGTTGTTGACCACTCTCTAGCCGCTTCCTTTCTTGACAAGTTAGTTGTGATGCAGAAATATTCATGCAACAAGCTTAATCAAATTAAATCTAGATATTAGAACATATATTCTGATGGTTATATGAAATACTGCACTATATGTATAATATTAGCAAAATATGTCACAAATATCTACCCATGGTTTATCAGTTCTAACTGGACTTTATCACAAGTTTTAACTGGCTAGGTTCACAAATGTCTTGTCAAAAATTAGAACCGAGTATTTAAAATTATACAAAATCAAGGCAATAATTTGGCCTCATCATTTTCCCCTTGGTTAATCAAATGCTTGTCGTCAAGCATTGAATCTTTTGGCAATTGACCTAAAGTCACCAAATTCAGTTCTTCCTCGCCTCTAGCTCTTGAAGGAGTAGTAGAATCCTCTTGTTATTTCTCAAACTTGCCTTCTGTGATCCTCCTACAGCCTGTCAAGCCTAGCAGTGTTGATTTCATACAAGGGCCAAAGGAGCATGGGTGGCTACATTGTGAGCGGACACCAGAGTTCCTGCCTAATTTGCCTACCCAGCTCCATATACTTCGGTGCTTGGTGTATGGTTGCTTCAAGGTTAATGGGGTTGTGTGGCTCTGACCTTTGAATGCCTCTGATAATCTACCCCACCTACTTCTAGCACCGGTTAAGGCTCTTTGGAAGACAAAATAAGACATGTTGTCATATTCTGCATACACATCTATTCTGAGCTTGAAAATTTTATCTCTTATTTCCTTTTAAATATTCCCACATGTCAGTTTGAACCAATCCCTCAGGAATACTTCTAGTTGACTATTTTCTACTCTTAATGGCAAGGGTTCCATTTTCTCAAGTTCTCTATAATTCTCTAGTTGTCTATCATAGTTGGCCTCATTGTGCATCCAAGACATTAGGGCCCTTAGGTGTATATCCCCTATGTAAAGTAGGGGGTTCCATTAAGTCTTTGTAGGGATGATGAAATTATGCACATACAACTCACAAAGTAAGTTTTGTTGCCAAGATGGAAGGGTCTGGTATAAACCATAAAATTCTTGGGCTTATTTGAAACTGCGTTTACATCCTTGAGGGTCATCATCAACTGGAATAAGAGGAATTTTTCTTTTAGACAGATGGTATAGACCCTAGGTGGTGATCTACAAGAAATTATCTGGTCAGTTAGCTTAAGGGCATGTTCCATTCTCTATTTCTGTCTTGCCAACTGATCTTTTAATTCTGCAATTTCCTCTCCTTGTTCTGCCATTACCTTCTACAATTTATTTTCTCTTCTCCCCATAGAGTGGTTTTCAACACATGCTTATTATATAATTGGAAGAGAAGCATTTGTAGATTAATTGGACCATTTTTTTCATCCTGGTTATTCTTCCTCCTTTGTTCCCTCCATGACTTCTCTAAGAAATTTATTAATCAAGTTCGCTTATAGGAAACTAGGTTACTTTCTGTGCAAGCTAGCTAGTGAGTTATAGGGGTTTCTTTTTCATAGATTGGAACATCCTGATGACTAACTCCTGGGTCATTTTGACATACAATTGGCTCAGCTTTGTTGGAGATTTGATTCTGAGTAGTTGATTGATTGTATGTTTGTCATTGATGACAACATATAATACATAGTAGTAATTTTGTATGTACTTATCCTAATGATGATATGAAGACTTGTGTGGATAGATACATGTTTTTGACATGTTTATTATGTTATGTTCATACACGCAAACCCATATATGATGTTTCAGTAAAGTTATGTAATTATGTTATTGGCAGTTACAATTTTGGAAGTGTAACGGTTTAAGGCTGACGTATATCACATGTTTCTTGAGTGGTGCCTATCTTCTATATGTGTGTGTGTATATTCATGATTAGTTATGATTTTATGATTTTAATCCAAAGGTGCCAAATGTGTTTCAAGAAGATTGCAAAGTTAGAGTTAAATTGGTGAGGCCGACTTAGTGAAGCGTCACGTCTATTTGGTTTATACTTGCACGGTTGTAATTATTCTTGCGTGCTTAGTAGAGCTGACAAAATGTTATGAAGAGTCATCTTATAGGTCCCATGATCTCATACTATGTGGAAGATACTTATAGCAAGTCAAAGGTGACATGCAAAGAGTGAATGATACGAAAAGAAAGATGTACAGAGAAGATTATCAGAGTTGGTTCATTCATCAAGAGTCTATATGAAGAAGAAGTGAAGCATTGCAATACACTGGAACTAATCAAGATAGCAGGTCTACTCTATAGTTCATCATCAGATATAGTACATATCTGTTATTCAGAAGGTTGTAGCCTTCACCATCAAGCAGTGAGCTTTTGGACAGTGAGTCCACCACCCCTAACAAGGTTACTTGTAAAAGACTCCTAACAGGGTCCGACCCTTAACCAGGTCACTATACTTATTGCATTTTATTGTACAACTCCTAAAAGGGTTGAAATATCTTCTAACAGGGATTACTACAAACAAGTATAGGTTATTGTGGGTGCTAATTCCCACCGGGGTTTTTACGATTTGGTGTCCTCATAATCAAATTGTGTGTTGAGTACTGTGTTATCTCATTAAGCATTTACTTTGTTGTATTCTAAAGTTAAAGAAGTAAAAAGAACTGAAGTTACTAATAATTGATTCACCCCCCCCCCCTCTTATTTATCCTTTTGGCCTATTCT
>MU223153.1:410542-439179 GCA_018584345.1 Thuja plicata
TGAGGATATTGAGAAGATTGTAAAAGAAAGAGGACACCATGAACAGAGGATGTTTTTGATATCATATGTTTCCATCAATGTCAAAGGGGGAGATTGTTGGAGATTTGATTCTGAGCAATTGATTGATGACAACATATAATACATAGTAGTAATTCTGTATATACTTATCCTAATGATGATATAAAGACTTGCATGGATAGATACATGTTGTTGACATGTTTATTATGTTATGTTCATACACATAGACCTAGATATGATGTTTCAATAAAGTTATGTAATTCTATTATTGATAGTTACAGTTCTAGAAGTGTAACAGTTTAGGGCCGACGTATATCACATGCTTCTTGGGTTGCGCTTATCTTTTGTATATGTGTGTGTATATTCATGATTATTTATGAGTTGATGATATTAATCCAAAGGTGCCAAATATGTTTCAAGAAGATTGCAAAGTTAGAGTTAAATTGGTGAGGCTGACTTAGTGAAGCATCGCATCTATTTGGTTTATACTTGTGTTGTTGTAATTATGCTTCCGTGCTTAGTAGAGCTGACAAGGATGTTATGAAGAGTTGTCTTATAGGTCCCATGATCTCATACTATGTGGAAGATACTTATATCAAGTCAAAGGTGACACGCTAAGAGTGAATGATACGAAAAGATAAGAAAGATGTACAGAGAAGATTATCAAAGTTGGTTCATTCATCAAGAGTCTATGTGAAGAAGAAGTGAAAGATTGCAATACACTAGAACTAATCAAGACAACAGGTCTTCTCTATAGTTCATCATCAGATATAGTGCATATCTGTTATTCAGAAGTTTGTAGCCTTCACCATCAAGCAGTGAGCTTTTGGACAGTGAGTCCACCACCCCTAACAGGGTTACTTGTAAAAGACTCCTAACAGGGTCCGACCCTTAACCAGGTCACTATACTTATTGCATTGTATTATACAACTCCTAACATGGTTGTAATATCTTCTAACAAGGATTACTACAAACAAGTATAGTTTATTGTGGGTGCTAATTCTCACCGGGGTTTTTACCATTTGGTTTCCCCATAATCAAATTGTGTGTTGAGTACTGTGTTATCTGATTAAGCATTTACTTTGTTGTATTCTAAAGTTAAATAAGTAAAAAGAACTAAAGTTACTGATAACTCATTCACTCCCCCCACTCTTAGTTATCCTTTGGGACTATTCTAACAAGCTTCACCTCCTCATCCAGATTTTGATAAATGTCTGGAATCTCAGACTGGCTAGGACAATCATCCAGAACAATATGAATAGGATTTTCCTCCTCAAATTGTTTGGGGGAAGCGGATTGGCTTTCAGTGGGTACTTTAGGAATCTTCCCTCTCATCCTAGAGCTTCTTCTTGTAGGGGTTTCTTCAACCTCTACAACCTTTTTCTTACTAACCCTCTTTGGTTTCTCTATTGTAGGAGTAGTTGCCGTAGGAGTAGTGGCTGCAGGAACTGACTTCATTTTCTTCCCTCTCGAGACTATAGGGTTTCCTGGCTCAACTGCAGGAACCAAAGTTTCTCCTTCTAACTTCCATTTTCCTTTTGTTCAGGCGAAAGTAGGTACATTGCTCATATGAGCTGGTAAAGGCATAGTTTCTTGTAAATTTTTAGTTTCTACCCCTTGGGTACCTTTCTCAACAGCTGGATCAGGGGGAACTACATTATCTTGGCCAATTTGCACATTAGGGGAAATCTGAGGCTGCAGGGTTTTATAATGGACAAATTTTGCCCATGCCATAGGAGAGATGTCCCTAAGAGATCTTTCTATGAGAAATTTAATTAGGGCGTGGTGAGTAACAGAATTGTCATTCCTTTCTGGGTTTCCTCAGCACTAATGCATAGCATATTAAACAAGAAATTGGGGACATTCATTATGATATTATGTCATACATAACTAAGCAGCTTAAAATGATGCTCATGCAAATTAGAAAAACTTCCTTCACAGGTGAAATACCTGATAATGTGCATGGCCAACTCATAATATGGTAGAGGAATGGACATTCTTTTGCACCCCTGTTTAGTAATCTCCAAAGGAGGGTCACCTGGTAGGGTAAACTGGGCCCTAGCTGACCTGGCATTGTCCGCATTGGGATAGTGTTCCCCTACTGTTGGAAGACCAGTTACTTCTGCTATTTTCTCCTCTGTTGCAATGATTATCAACCCCCATACCGTTTCTTGGCCTTCATCAAATGTGTTTGCAATTTATGTTGCTGCTTCTTCATCAAATTCCGTCAATTTCAAGAAATATCTCGACCATCCACAGGCATTAAATCTTCTTATTGCCTCAACATCAGAAAGTAAAATACCATGAACTAATGGTTCATGCCACTACAATTGGCCTCCCATTTGTGCTTACCAAATTCAACCTCTACTCTATTTTTGACAATTACCTTCTTCTCTTTTGAATTGCAGACTACCTCTTGTAAAACCACAGACCCTTTTTCACATTCTTCTGGTATTCTTGGTATGAAAAATAATAATATACTTTAACAGAATGAATTATAGATATTCATGTGAGAGTTACGTCATGGTTTTAATACTGGGTCACATCTAGTTTGATAATTAGGGGTTTATTTGGGAATAAAGGCATGACACTTGACACTTGTGTGATGTGGCAGCTAGATTTTAAATTAAGATAAGGCCAAAGTATAGATTTGAGGATCTTAACGAGTAAATAGAAATTACATTTAGGAATTGGTACACTTCCCTACCTCCTATTGAACATTGACAAGTGTCCTCACTTGTCAGACTTAGCAGGAGGTACGGAACTGGCTTCAGGTCGCAACGATACATTTATTGCAGTATTCGATATAACCAATGAAATCTATGCGCTAAAAATGGAAATAAATTTGAAAAGATCGTACCTGTCAATTCATGGTTGCATTTGCCAGTGGTGAGAGTGGAATGATGGTGGTGGCGGCATGTTTCAGTGCACGTTCTCTTTATTGAAAGCATAGAAAAATGATGACGTGGGAGGTGGGTAGATGGAAGATTAAAGAATGAGATGAGTTGGAAAAGAAGAATGTAGAAAGTGAATGAAGAATTGAACTTTATGGAAACATAAAGTTTTTATTATGGTCATGTTTTGAAGGAATTCTTATTGAAGAGCTGCAAGAAGAAGGTTGACACCCTCTGCTATAGGAAGTGTTACCTACTGATCCTTAAAAACTGGTCAGTTGAATTGTTGTAGGAAGTCTTCTTTCATCTGTGGCTGGTGATACAACTTTAGCCGATGTCCATTGACTAATAGCTTGAAGTGTACAAGGTCAATTATGGTCAACTAGACTGCTCCATCTGTAAATACATGGCTTATTTCATATAGACCCAGCCATCATGTCTAGATCTTGCCTGGTATTTCTTAGAATCTGGAATCATACAACAATGCCCAATCTCCAACCTGGAACTGCTTACTCTTAATATGGGAGTCGTGCCACTGTTTCCTTTTCTTTTGGACAATTTCTGTGTGCTGCAAGGTAGACTTGTGCATTTCATCCAAAGAATTGAGATGTAGCAAGCGCTCTTTCTATGCTACAGGAAGATCAATATTTAACTCCAGCATTCTTCTCAATGCCTTATGTTCAAATTGAATGGGTAGCATTCTTGCTTTACCATTATAACAGTTTGAATGAAGTGAACCCTGTGGTGGTCTTCCATGTTGTTCTATATGCCCTGACGGCTTCTAATAGTCTACTACTCCAATCTCAGAGATGCAAATGAACTATTTTTGTTAAGATTGCTTCTATTTCCTGAGTTGTAACTTCTACTTGTCCATTGGCTTGAGGGTGATAGGGGCTTGACTTCTGATGTCTGATATTATATTCTTTCATGAGCTTTGTTATCAGATTGGAAGTGAATTGGGTACCTTGATCAGTAACAAGTTCTCTTGGCATGCCATATCTAGTAAAAATTTCTTCTTATAGAAATTCAGCAACTTTATGGTCCCTAGCATGCTTTATTTCTCTTACTTCAACCCATTTTGTTAGGTAATCAGTGCACACCAGAATGTATGACTTCCCATTGGATGGAGGGTCTATTGGACCAATAAAGTCCATTCCCCATTTATCAAATGGTGTTACCACCACCTGTGGGTTTAAGGGAATTTCATCTGATCTTGTTGGTCAGCCCATTCTTTGACATTTGTCACACTTCCTTGTATAACTAGCTGCATCTTTGTGAAGTGTAGGCCAGTAGTAGCCAGTTGTTAAAATCTTCAGTGTTGTTCTTTTGGCTGCAAAGTGTCCCCCACATGGTTCATTATGACATGCATGCATAATGTCATATGTCTCATCTTCTCTCACACATCTTCTCATGACTTGGTCAGGTCCAGTGTAAAATAATGTGTTATCAATCCAAGAGAAATGGAAGCTTTTCTCTACAAGTAGCCTCTTATCTTTATAAGAGAAATGTGTGGGCATTTTGTTGGCTGCTAGGTAATTAGCTATATTAGCATACCAAGGATTTTGGATAGAAATATGAAATAAATGCTCATCTAGAAATGCATCATTTATCAAAGTAGTATCTTCTTCAGCATGGTGAATTCTAGATAGATTATCAGGTACCACATTTTCTTTCCCTGGCTTGTCAATGATTGTTATATCAAATCCCCGCAAAAGAAGAAGCCATCTTGCTAACCTGCCTATGATGGCAGGTTTGTTCATAAGATACTTAATTGTTGTATGGTCAATATGAACAAAGATGGGATAATGAGTTACATAATGGTAGAATTTGTTCAGAGCATAAACTACTGCTAGAAATTCTTTTTCAGTCATTGTATAGTTTAACTCGGGTCCATGTAGACTCTTACTGATATAATAGATTGCATTTTCAAAGTTTCTAGACTTTTGTCCTAAGACAACACCTACGACATATTATGAAGCATCTATATGTATGTGAAATGGAAAAGTCTAGTCAGGACCCCTAAGTACTGGTGTAGTTGTCAAAAGTGACTTAAGCTGCAGGAAGGATTCATCACATTCTTTTGTCCAAGAAAATTCATCTTCTTTGGTAAGGTGTACAAAGGACTAGCTATTTGACTAAAGTTTTGGATAAACCTCCTATAATAGCCAGCATGACCTAGGAAAGATCTGACATCTTTTTTCTTAGTAATAATAGGGAGTGCGAGAATTACCTCTATCTTCGTAGGGTCTACATGGATTCCAGCTTCGAAGATAAAATATCCCAACACCACTCCTTCCTGCATCATCATAAAGCACTTTTCACTGTTGAGAGACAGGTTGTGTTCCTCGTATTTGATTAGTACTTTCTCTAAGTTCTTCAGGGCTTCCTCAAATGTGAAACCAAATGTAGTGAAGTCATCCATGTAGATTTTCATGCAATCATGTGATATATCAACAAAGATGTTGATCGCAGCTCTCTGAAAGGTAGCAGGTGCATTGCATAATCCAAATGGTAATATTGAATAAGAATATGTGCCCCAAGGGCATGTGAATATTGTCTTCTCCTGATCTTTAGGGGCAATTCTTATCTGATTGTAACCACTGTATCCATCCAGAAAGGAGAAGTATTTCTTTCCAGCCAAATTATCCAAGACCTTGTCAATAAAAGGTAAAGGAAAGTGATCCTTCTTTATGGCATTATTTAATTCCCTGTAATCTACACATATCCGCCACTTACCTCCTTTGTTAGATACAATCACCAATGGTGATACCCACTTGCTATCAGAGATTGGATAGATAAATCTAGAATCCAACATCTTCTACAACTGAGTTTTAACTATTTCTCTTAGTGCTGGATTTATTCTCCTCTGAGGTTGATGAAGTGGCAAGCTTCCATCACTGATATAGATTTTTTGGGTGCAAAATTTAGGGTTTAGTCCCTCCATATCCCCATAATCCCATGCAAAGGATTTTTCATGCTACTTGAGGAGCTTAGTTAACATTGCCAACTATGATTGGGATAACTTGTTGTTTACATGGAGGTTATGACCAGGGGAAAGTTCCACTATTGTTGTTAGTTCTACCATTGACACTTCGGGCACTGGACTTGTAGCTATTTCACTTGTTAGTAATTGATCAATTATTTCAGAACTCTTTGAAACATCTTTAGCCACAATGCATTCATTGGTAAGAATGCTATGTATCACATCATCTTCCTCTTGCATCTTTAGAAAAGATTACCTATGCAACATCATGAGTTGGGATACTAAATTCATCTCTTCCTCCTCATCCCCTAAGTCTGGCCAAATAGGTTCTCCCATTTCTGGCTAGGGCTAGGCAGGAGGATATAGGATAGCTTCCTTATGGCTTGACCATATGAAATTGTCATATTGCCAGATCTGTAATTAATTTTGGCATCATTGGTGGCTAGCCAGGGTCTTCCCAAGATTACAGGATAGCCAGCAAAGTTTACTTTAGGTGATAGGACAAGAAAATTAGTAGGATACTCCCACGAATCTAAGGTAACTACCACATCTTCTATGAGACCATCTAGAGTAACAGTTGAACTATCATCCAGTTGTAACACTGTGGGTGTTGTTCTTAAACCTTCTATGCTTAACCTATGCATTGTATCTTTAGTCATCACATTTATTACTGCTCCCAAATCAACTAAAGCATTTTTTATAGTCTGTCCATTTATTATCAGGTCAACTACTGGGCTGCCAGGATTTGAATACTTTGGTATTACCACCTTCCCTAACATGATATCCATTAATTGCCCTATAACATGTACTATTTGAGGGTCTTTCTTCTTATGTCCTAGCTTCTTAAGGCATACTTCATTAATAGCCTTCCCATAAAGAGGTATATCTTTGATAGCTCTAAACAGAGGGATTTGGATGTTCATATTTTTTAGCTACTCAATAATATCAAATGTTTCTTCCTCTTGGGATATAGTTTTGTCTTTGTTTAGCCTATGTTGAAAAGGTGGATTTATTGAAGTGTGGACAGTAGTTCTACTGGGTATATCAGTTGGTTGGCTAGTATTTGGCAGTGTGGATTCTGGAAGTAGTGCTGCAGGAGCATTTGCAACTTCCATGATAATAGGACATTAAGGTGTAGGCAGAGTGGTACCATACCTCAAATGGATATCAGCTATCTCTAGTGAATAAGTAGGGCACTGTTGAGTGTCAGTAGTGTACATTTTCTACTGCTGTTATTTGTTGTTTGGATTTGGCTGAGGTTGAGCAGGCAATTGGGTTGGATTTGGATTAACACTAGTTGCTGCAGGAGGTGGCATTATTGCAGGTGGCTACACTGGAGGTGGTAATTGCAGACAACCATAATTTTGGTTAGGCCACTGTGGAGGCCCCCTCCATTGATTAGTTTGCTGCCAATTTCCTTGTGATGGTTTCCATTGATTTTGTTGGTTAGGCCATTGGTTATTTTGTTTGTTAGGCCATTGGTTATTTTGTTGGTTTTGCCGCTAGTTATTTTTCTGATTTTGCCACTGGTTATTCTGTTGATTGGGCCACTGGGGTTGAGAGTACTGAGAAGTGTTCGGATAACTCTGGTTTTTCCACTGATTGTTGTTAGAATTTGAAAATTGTAGAGGATCTTGTGGCATACCTTGTCATAAAGCCCATGGTCAATGTTGAGAAATGAAGAGCACTTGGTCATTGTCTCCATCTATCTTCATGTAGACAGCTGGAAAATGTTGATTTTCCAGATTTGCTACCAGCTTACATCCGCAGTCTTTCTTTTGTTTGCGGCAGTGTGGCAGCCAATTGTGATTCAGCCTCTGCATGCTTCTTCTTGGCAGTCATTGTATCAAGATGTGTAGCTACATTTTTTATAATATCTTGCGTTCAAATCCGTGAGAAAATTAGATATCTCCAGCTTTGAAATGCCTGAACTAATCCCTTTTGTGACTGTGGCCCTGTATCCTCTGCCTTTCATCACAGTTGACCTTGAGTAGTTGAGACAAATTTTCTTGAGGTCATCCCAAGAGGATTGGGATATGTCTCCACTAGTCATTAAGTCTAATGCTTCTAGACAATTGTCATTTACCCCTTTTAAGAAGACTAGTTTCTGCGAATCCTCTGCTAGTACATGCTGGGGATTCTTCTGCATTGTGTACAAGAAATGTGAAACATAGTCCTCCAATGTTTCATCCTCCTTTTGAGACATCCTAAAGATATCATCTCCTTTTGGGTCACTCCCTTTGCAATAATCTTTGTATTTCTGCAGAAACAACGTCTACATCTCATCCCAAGTACCTGCTGCATTAGCTCCTAAGCCCATGAAACATCGTAAGGCTGACTCTTTTAGTGTTGCCAAAAACAAATTGAGCTTATGGGCATCGGTATTATAGTCAAAGCTTCAACAGAGTATGTCAAACTTAAACAAGAAAGTGTCAGGATCCTCTGTTATAAGACCATAAAACTTCAAAAAAGCAGCTATAGGTATATTTTTGAGATTAGTGTTGTTTATAAGACTCGGGAGAGGAAATGGGAAAGTAGGGTGTGCCATTACTGGGGGTATTTGATTATGGGTTTGCTACTAGAAAGGAGCATTAGCTATGGGGTTGTTAACAATAGGTGGATTTGGGCCAAAATTATCTAGAAAGCCAGCCAATATTTTTGCAAAAGGTCAAAGACCGCTTATATCAAATGGTTCTGCTCTAGAGGAAGATGCTGCAAGAAATTCGAGGCTTGCATCTTCAAAGGGTAACTCAACTTCTTCAACTTCCTCATTCAAATTAGCAGACTCTGCTAAGAGAAATCTGCCATATTCATGTCATTGCCTTTCTCTTCGATGCATGCAATTGAATTCTTCACTCTTTTGAAGCAATTTTTAGGAATACAAAACTAAAACTAACTAGGAATAAAAATGACTCAAAATTTTTCCTAGCTTGACACCATCCCCGACAGCGGCACCAAAAATGAGCTACCTCACAATAGGTGTGGAATAATCATGCTCAAGGCCTTTCTTAGGAATAGTTTATTCAATCTAAGGACTACTTCTCCCATCATGAGGTACATTTAACTTGTCAACCCAGGGATGTATACTTGAAATGGTTGGCATGATATGTGCACTAGGTTCCTTAAAGAGTCATTATGCTTATGTTGCAGGAAGGTAATTAATGCATAAAAGAACCCTACACTAGTTCTGCAAGAAAAGAATACACTTATCTCCTTACCAAAATGAATTCTATAAATTGCAAACTCTACTTAAACCTATACTTTCAACCTAGAACATCCATTATAACTATTCTTGCAGATGCTGCAGGAACATTCACAAGGTACAATGCTACAGGAAGAAATTGTAACTTCTATCTGAAATATTGGAAATATGGGAAATGCTGGAAATGCTGAAAGAAAATGTATTCTATTCTAACCTATTCCACCTCCCAAGTGGGCCCCCTTGGTTGGTTTCTGCTAATCTATTAACACAGAACATAAACCAAGAATTACTTCATTGTATTTCAAAAACTCATTACATAAAAATGATACATGAAACTTAAAATAACTTTTTGTAACATATAACAGTTTTGTTCCAAAAAATTCTCTCTCTAACTACAAACTATCAGTCCAATCCCTATAAATAGAGGATCAAACACTTATTACAAAACATAAAAGAAACTATCTTGCTAAAAACATGTCGGAGAAGAAGATGGAAATGCAACAGCTCGCAGTGTGGGTAATAAAGCTTGGGCAACCAGTTCAACATAATAAAGTGCAGAGGGAATATAGCAACACTACATCCTTGCATCCTACAATAGTGGATCCTCCATTTTAGCAGCCATCTCTCCTGGTGCTGTGATGATCACTCCATCTTAGCTGGTCCTCAACAGTCTTCCTTGAATGTTGTCGACCACTCTCCAGCCACTTCCTTTCCTGACAAGTTCGTTGTGATGCAGAAATATTCATGCAACAAGCTTAATCAAATTAAATCCAGATATTAGAGCATATTTTCTAATGGTTATATGAAATACTGCACTATATGTATAATATTAGCAAAATATGTCACAAATATCTACCCATGGTTTATCAATTCTAACTGGACTTTATCACAAGTTTTAACTGGCTAGGTTCACAAATGTCTTGTCAGAAATTAGAACAGAGTATTTAAAATTATACAAAATAAAGGCAATAATTTGGCCTCATCAAGTAGCAAGTTGTATTATTTTGAAGAGGATGGTAAAATAAAAATTGCAAAGTAGGCTTTTGAAATGATGTCTAATTTCTCAAGTCTACAGTCAATCTGAATGTATAGAAATCAGAAAGTTATTAATAAAAATACAATGGAATTTCTAGTCTCAAATTGTTGATGTCTTCTTGCATTTTATTCAGCTTTTGTATATTTGATATGTAAGGCATGTTAAATGTATCAGTTGCAAGGTAACTATGTTGCTATTTGTAAGTAGTTATCAAGGATGGTGGTAAATCTTATAGATAGTTCCTAGGGGTTAGGGTTTGTGCAAAAATTTGATACATGGATATGAGAGTGAGAGGATAATTTGTAAGGCATATAATCTGAGATCTTTTTGTATTTAGATTAACTATCTTTGATGAATGTATGTTTTTATAGTGACTTTATGGCCCAATGGATTAGGCACTGGTCAAGTTTTGATTAGTAGTATTATTATCAATCAATCAAACATTGAAAATATTTAGTTACTATTATCAAAATATGTGGATGTCTAGCTAATTTTATTGAGAAATGAAATTCATCTTAATGATTCCTTAGAGATAGAATCAATAGGTTAACCTTCCTAGTTCCAAGAACTTAAAAAGAAGAAGGATCATGAATCCTTGATCCACTGCTAGATTCTAAGTCATTTACTGAATCCAGAAATAGATACACCCACCTGAGTTTGTGGAGCTCAAAGTGAAGAAGGATTATATCCTTGTTAATTAGCCTTGTTCATTTATGAATCTAAATTGGAAATTGAGAGTCAAGAATTTAATGCTATTTTAATTGATTCTACAAGAAAAAGTGCTAACAAATTGGTGACTCTGCTGGGGACTTTTTGTAATTTTCTAAGAGTCATGTTCATGAAAGAGTTTGTCCTTGCAATATTAAGAATTAGTTTATTTTTCCTCATAATCATTAAAGTGATTTTGTTCTTCTTATCTGTCATGACACACTGTTTGAAGGTCTTGACCCTAAAAATGATACAGATCTTGTCTCAGATGGAATAACTGGTAATTGTAAAGCCTCTAATCTAGTCCCTTGTTTGTTTTAAAGAGAAAATCCACTGGGTGGAAAATATTTGCAGTAATACGGGCAGTGAAGAATCATTTTCTTGAAGTTACCAGGTGAGGAGTTACTGAGAAACTTTATTTTCAAGTCTCATTTCAACTTATTTCTATAAAAGGAAACCTGAGTTAGGACAAGGCACTTCATCTTTATATATATTTGTCCTTTGAAAAGAGGTGGTGACTCTAACCTCTGTGTACTCCAGTGTTGTACATTAAACATATTGAAATATTTGTCTGTTCTATAAGATGATCTGACAAAGAAATACCAGATCATATTTCAAAATTAATCCTAAAAAAGGATGTCAGAGAGGAGCTCCATACAACTCAAAGGAAATAGTGGTCCAAAAGAGGTACCTCGAAGCATGACTCCCAACATACCTCTAAGATAAGGATGGAGACTCCCATTCCTGAAAGAAATTCATCTTCATCTGAAGATGAAGGACCCATAGGGATAATTGATGCTTATAGAGTTGATGCCAATTTTGATCCCTTTAGGGATGGAAAAAATGCTGATATAGGTTTCTTTCTAGCAGAAGAAAATCTTGCTCCACCAGAAGAGACCTCTGCTGCTGAAACAACTTCATATGAGTCTGATAAATTGCAAGATGAAATTGTGGTTTTAAAAAGAAAAAAGAAAGAACAAGAAAAGGAAATAGCTGAAGAAGAAAAGAAACGTGGACAAAATATATATGAGTTGCTAATGGAAAGAGAAGAGCTCTTAGCTGATACTAGAAGGAATGATCTTAAGGCTAAAATCCTGAGTCAAGAAGTTAAGGGTTTGAATCTAGAATTGTTTGGTAACCTTGATGATTTAAGGAAGAAAGCCCCAAATAAAATTTTGAATCTTGATAAGGATGAATTTGAGAAGGGCTTGTCATCAGACAACTATTCCCATATGAGATTGAGCATGATGCAAAGCTCAGGACAAATATGAAAGAGGTTCCTAACAAAGGAAAACAAAAGGCTATTGGTGTGACTATAAAGGAGCCTAAGAAAAATGTAACCATCCCTATAGGAGCTTCCCAAGTTGATCTTGAATTGGATCAGGCTAGAAAATCCAAAGATGACTTGGCCAAGCAACTCGAGAATTTGGAATTAGAAGTTGCTGCAGCAGACATGAGAATGAAAATAGATTTTCTACATGCTACTACTAACACTTCCGCAAGTAGCTCTATGCCAATTAATCATGTAACACAGCCAAAAAATCCATCTATTGGCCCAATCCAAATTAATCAAGGGGGTGACCCTAAGGTGCAATTTTATGGTGTGAGTTCAAAAGTTAAGAACTCTGGCCTGAATGTAAGTGCTCAGCCCAGTGGTCCTGGCCCAAGCATTCAAGTTACCAATCCTAAGAAAAGTGTTCCCCCACCCATTCAAAAACAAGGAGATAGTAGACTAAGTCATGATAATGTGCATGGAAATTTCCAAAGAAGGCCTGTCCATATGAACAGATATAGAGCTCTCTTCTTTGAAGGCATTCCTGGTCACCCTAATGTGATCCCCAATGAGGTAAGAGATAAAATTCCCAATTTCACTGGAAATAATGTGGTTACTTGTGAAGAGCATCTAAAAGATTTTAGTGATAAGATAACTGACTTTGAGATTGAAAATGAAGATGTTATTATGAAGATTTTTGTTCACTCACTAATAAAAGATGCTAGGGATTGGTTCATAAATCTACCTAATGATAGTATTGCCTCTTGGGATGAATTTGTAAAGTATTTTAGGGAACAGTATAGAGAGCATGTTAATTCTGGATACATGTTAAATGAATTCAATAATATTAAGAAGTTCCCCAATGAGAGTATGGCTGATTTTAACATTAGATTTCAAAAGGCCATGAAAAAATTGTTCCAAGTCTTAAGATTAGATGAGGAAGTATGTCTTACCACTTATATTAATGCTTCTGATGGAAAGATGTCTTATATGCTCAAAGATAAAAACCTAAAAACCTTGAGGGATGCTTATAAAATAGCCATTGACATTGAGAGTAATAGGAGAGCCTCAGGGAAATTGGGGAAGAGGGAAGACAATAAACTTTGGAAAGAGAAGGGACCAGCCAATAAAAGTGTCAAAGAAGATGACACAGTAGTTAAACTAGTGAGTGCAGTAAAAGACCTTGTTGCCAAAATGGATAAAATGATAGAGGAGGATACCGTGATAATAAATACACTAACCAAAGATTTGAAAAACAACCTAACCTGAGAGCTTACCCTTACAAGACAAATTGGAATAATGGCAAACCAGTCCCTGATGGACAAGATAACCCAAAGGCCAAGGAGACCCCAGATCCCGTAAAAGGAATAGTTCCAACTATGTTGAGAATACTCCCTGGTGTGATGCTTGCAATATGCCACACTCTTCTTATCAATGTGTAGTATCCCATGCCCTATTTGATCAAACAGAACAGAGAGAACAAGAAGGCCCTGCTATCAATATGTTTACAGTGAAGAAACCATACCCATGGCTCTCTGATACTGGATCATTTTCTGATATTTTTTCTACAAAGGATAAGTCTTGTTCTGAACATCAATTACAAAATCCACCCTATTAAAATTATCAGGATGAAAATGTTTCACATGCAACTATAAATAAAGTGGGGAATGATAACTCATGGTCTCATTTTAGAATTCCTAGTAATGAAGAAAAGAGGTCCTTGACTATTGCAGCAATTAACCAAGCAAGAAATAAATACAACCTAAGAAATATAAAAATAAAACTAGTTCAAGGAAAAACCACCCTTGTTTATATCAAAAAGGGGTCTCCTCAAGTTACTGAGGACTTCAATCTCAAGAAAAATAAAGATGAAAATCATGAAAAACAAGTAGGGCCTTCTTCTGATCATGTTGGAGGGGAAGAAGAAACAGAGGAATTAACACCCAATGATAAATCCAAGAAAGTGAAAAGGATAAATGATTTGTCCTCTGAATTGCCCCTTTTTGACATGAAACATGCTCTGACCCAAATGAAAGTCTCAGTTCCCCTCATGGAAATGCTGAAAACAAGGGAGCACAAGGAAGTTGCTCAGGCACTTTTAAAAGGGATAGATGATGTATATGTTCCCAACCAATAATAAATACCCTTGACATCAGCTGATACTAGAGAAGACAGCCCACTGGTGAAAGGAAAAGAAAAAAGAAAAGAATTTTTCAATATATGTATTGGAAGCATAATCATTCAAGAACCATTATCTATTGACCTTTTCTATGTCACCTTAATGGTTAATAGTTTCTTGGTAAAAAAATGCATGATTGATTCTAGAGCTGCAAAAAATGGGATGTCTTATCATGTGATGAAGGAATTGGGCCTCTGGGTCACTACATCTATTGGAAGTTTTTATGCTATGGACAACAAGGAAGTTCCTATGATAGGAACATTGAAAGACATGGAGGTGAGAATTGATGCTTTCCCTGAAGCAACTTACAGAATGGATATAGTGGTAGTAGACACTAAACCATATTATGGTATGCTTCTGTCAAGGCAATAGGCAACAGCAGTAGGTGGAAAAATGTAGTTTGATTTGTCCTATGCAACTATCCCTGTGAATAGACATGAGGTCAAGTTGTACAGGGAACCCCAGTCATCTGTCATGGTGGAGGTGGCTCCACTTGACCAATTGAATTTTTGTGTGAATGTTGATATGGAAAATTTTATTGTTGAAGAAGTTAAGCCACAATTAAATAACACTAACCCAATTGTGGATGAATTGTTGTTGCAACAAAATGGGATATGGAAAATGTACTTTGATGGAGGATGCTCAAAGAAAGGATCTGGAGAAGGATTTTTATTTATCTCCCCATCAGGTATCACATTCAAATACTCTTTCCTGCTGACTTTCCAATGCACAAATAATACTGTCGAGTATGAAGCCTTGATCTTGGGAATGGATATTGCTATCAAGCATGGTATTAAGTGTCTAAAAGTTTATGGAGATTCCCAGTTAACTATATCTCAGATTAGGGAGCATTATGCTACTAAATATGACAGACTAAAATTGTACAAGTATGTTGTCTAGGATAGGATATAATTCTTTGATGCTTTCAATATCTTATGGGTAGAGAGATCCAATAACATAATGGTAGATTTCTTGGCAAATGTTGCCCTAAAATAATGATGCTACTCTTACTAGTATGTATGTGATTGAAATTAAAAGTAGGCCTGCAGTTCCTGAAAATATTCATAATAGCAAGTATTTGATGATGATGATAATATCCTTAGGTTTATCCAGTGTGTGGATCAATATGATGGTCAAAAAATTGATTGTGATTCTCTAATATCAGTTTTGGACAATAAGGAGTATATCTTTGATCAAGAAGTCATCAATTGGATACTAATCACATTCCCAAAGGGTTGGTTGAATTGGAAGGTCTGTTCAACATAAATGACATTTATATGACTCAGAAGTCCAATGCGAAAGTGGGAGAGTTAGAGGAAGTTAATTTGGGATCTAAAACATCTCCCCAATTAGTTTACATTGGTAAAAAATTGGACAGCAATGTGAGACACAATTTGATAAAATTGTTGAAGAAATATAAACATGTGTTTGCATGGTCATATGAGGATTTGAAAGCCTATAGAAAATATTTATTTCAGCTTGATATCCCTTTGAAAGTAAGTATTAAACCATTCAGACAAAAACAAACGCCTATTAATCCCTTACTAGCAACCAAAATGCAGGCAAAATTGATGAAACTAAGAGATGCAGGTATAATTAAGCCAATAAGACATTCATCATGGGTCTCTAACTTAGTCCCAGTAAGAAAGAAAAATGGGGACATAATATTGTGTGTTGATTTCATAAATTTGAATGTAGCCTCATTGAAGGATAATTATGGACTACCTAACATGGAGGCTATGTTGCATAAAGTCACTAGCTGTGATTTGTTGTATGTGATGGATGAATTCTCAGGGTACAATCAAGTGCTGGTTAAAGAATGTGAGCAATTCAAAACAACATTTACTACCCCTTGGGGCACTTATGTGTATGCTTGTATGCCATTTGGGTTGAAAAACGCTGGTGCAACTTTTCAAAGGGCTATGGATGTAGCCTTCAAAGACCTTATAGATGTTCTCATGGTTGTGTACCAAGATGATTTAATAGCTTTCTCAAAAAGAGTAGAGGATCATTGCAATCACTTGGAAAAGGTCATGATAAAAGCACTGGAATATGGAGTGTCTCTAAACCCAAAAAAGTGTCACTTTGTTGTTATTGAAGGGAAAATTTTGGGACACATAGTATCAAAGGAGGGGGTAAGGATAGATCTTGAAAGGGTTGAAGCCATCCAAAAGATACTTTCTCCCAAGAACTTAAAATGTATACAATCATTTCTAGGGAAGATTAATTTTGTTAGGAGATTTATTGCCAACTTTGTAGAACTGGTTAAACCTATTGTCAAACTGCTGAAGAAAAATGTGAAGTTTGAATGGGACCAAGGGGTATAGTCAGCTTTTGAAAAAATAAAAAAGGCTATTAAAGAAGCACAAATCCTTGTATTCCTTGATTACACCAAGCCCTTTTCCTTGTTTACCTTTGCTTCCTTTCACACTATTGCAGCAGTCCTTTTGCAAAAGGATGGTGAAGGATTTGAACATCCCATTGCATTTTTTAGCAAGTCATTGCAGTCCGTTGAGTTAAACTATTAGTTGATGGAGAAACAATCCTATGCTCTGGTAAAGGCAATCAAGGATTTCAGGCCCTACCTGGTATGTGCAAAGGTAAATTCTTATGTTCCTCATGCTATTGTCAAGGACATCTTTGTTTAGAATGAAGTAACAGGAAAAAGATGTAAATGGATAAACAAAATTCAAGAGTTTGATCTAGACATCCATATCACTAAATTGGTGAGAGGACTAGGTTTGGAAAATTTGATGACAGAAGAAAATTTGGATTTGGTCCAAGTTAATAGTGTTGATACAAATGAGAATTGTTTGACAAGTATTGAAATACAACCCTGGTATTCCAATATTGTATATTTTCTAAAAAATGCTAGATGTGCAGATAACTTGAATGACAACCAAAGGAGGAGTTTGAGATTACAATCTCAAAAATATGTTTTGTTGCATGGTGATTTGTTTTGGAAAAATAGAGATGGGATCTTGTTATGATGTCTTGACAAAGGTCAATAAAAGAAGGTATTGAAAGAAATGCATGCTGGAATGTGTGGAGGGCACTATTCTTCTAGGTCAACAGCTCATAAAATTATGAGAGTTGGATACTATTGGCCTTGTTTGTTTCAAGATGCTCACACTTTTGTCAGGAAATGTGAGCCATGCCAAAGATTTTCAAGAAAGATGAAGTATTCAGGAGCATTATTGTTAAACCCTATAGTAGAAAAGGCTCCCTTTTCTATGTGGGGAATGGACTTCATACGAGAGTTTGTTGACAAATCAAGTGGGGGGCATAGTTGGATTCTGATAGTAACTGATTATTTTACAAAATGGGTAGAGGCAATCCTAATTAAGAGAGCAACAAGCACTGTGGTTATTGAATTTCTGATGGATAATGTAATTACAAGATTTGGTGTTCCCCTTAAATTGGTAATGGATAAAGCCATGTACTTCAGGTTTGAAGAATTTACTAACTTTTTCTTCGATATGGGAATTTTTATTTCTTATTCATCCCCATACCACCCTCAAGCCAATGGTCAGGAAGAATCCACCAACAAGAGTATTTTACAAATCTTGAAAAAGACCATGGAAGGAAATCAGAGAGCTTGGCATGTTAAATTAAAATTTGCCCTTTGGGCTGATAGAATCACTGTCAAGAAGGCCACTGGAAAATCTCCCTTTGAGTTGGTTTATGGTGTTCAGTCAAGAATCCCTGTCAACAATTTGCTCCCAATTTATAAGTTTATCCAAGATGAAAAGATGGAAGTTTCTGAACCTATGGAAGAAAGAATGGTTCAGTTGGTAGAATTGGATGAAATAAGGAGAGAAAGCCAGAGAGAAAATATGAAATTGTAACAAAAAATGAAGTATCTTTTTGACAGAAGGGCAGATGAGAGAAAATTTCACCCTGGTGATTTTGTATTGCAATGGAATAATAGGGTTGAAGACAAAGGCAAACACAAAGATTTTGAGTCACTATGGATAGGGCATTTTGTAATATCCCAGATCTTTGGAAAAGATTCTTATTTCCTCAAGAGTCTAGATGATGAAGAACAGGAATTGCCAGTGCATGGACAGTTTCTGAAAAAATTATTCAAATAGTTCTTCTTTTCCATGCATAGTAGTATCTATTATATGTACACGTGTGTTTTCTTTCTATTGTGTGTGTGTTTCTGAAAGGAAACTAAGTGTGTGGAAAATAGTTCCCTATGCTAAACTCCCGAGAAGAGGATCGTGCAAATTCAGATTTAACTCTTAGCAATTACAGAATGATAATACAATAACATGAATACATAGAAAATTGAGAATGACACAATGATTTACCCTGGGGAAAACCTTTCGGTAAAAAATCCTAGCACTCCAAAACCCGCACAATGTATTAATCAAAACTAATACTATTTACAGTACACTTTCAACGCAAGTTCTTTCAGGAGACAATCAACACTTCAAGACAAATTCAGTAGCATAAAAATGTTCCAACAGTACACTAACTTCTCTCAGATTTGCAACCCTAAAAAATGCTTATATCATGCACTTCACTTTTTAGGGCAACTTCCAAAAGTAGCCGTATTAGGGTTTTACCATTCTCCAAGAAAATAGGAACCCCACAATTGCAGAAGAGTGTACAGTACTCAACTGATTAGTTGCCACATTTCTTGCATGTCTTCACCCATCATTGAAACTTCCACAATTAGCTCTTACAAATATTAATGACCATCATAGGAATCTGTCATAACCATTTCAGTTATGATTACCTTACACATTGTCCAAAGTGCCAACATTTGGAAAATATCAAATGTAAGGAAATATACAAGGTTGAGAAACCTTATTCCAAACAGTTTCCAGCAGTACGTTAGTTTGGTTTGTGGTCTGCCTCCCTAGAGATCTGTGGTTCTTGCTATAACCTGGTGTTTAAACATCCTCAGATAGAGAAACTGTTGGTGTTATTTCCTGTTTAGGGTGTGTCTTGTAAAAATTTTAGGTCCCCTGTCATTCATGTTATCCAAGGGTTTAAAATCATGGTTAAAAATTGTTCTCATGCCTCTGCAAATTTTGTTCTAACCATTGACCTAGTTGAAAGTGTTGAAAAACCCTTGTGTCATGTCTCCTAGTGCAATTTCGGTCATAAAAACCCTAAGCGCTGAAATGCTTTCTAATTTCATCTTACCTTTTTCACTTAAGTTATGTCTCTAATGGGTTCATTTTGAGTGGTCATGTTTATTAAAGTTGTCAATCCTAGCACCGTGGTATTACATTATTCCTTTAATCCAAAGTCCGCTGGGGTTTTAATTAAATTCATTATATACCGAGCACTTCTATTTTGATCTGACTGATCACTTAATGGCTTAATCTCCAAGATGCATGACATCTAATGGATAAGCGATTAAGGTAGAGCGATGTGTGTCCTAGTGGGGTTGGTGGTCATAAAATTTCTTAGCTAAACAGTGGGCAAGTCATGAAATAATCGACGATAGACTTATTTGCCTAAGGGAAAAGTGCGCAACATCTAATGGATAAGAAATTAAGTGGTGCCGATGCGTGTCAAGGGAAGTGATGTGGGTCTGATCGCAGGCAGCATAAAGGTGACTAAAGTTCAGAAATATCTAATGGTGGGCTTAATTTCTTATACCCAAGATTCTCGACATCTATCAATCAAGCCATTAAGTGGTGTTGACATCTGGCAGCTGGTGGATCCAGATATTTAGAGTTGGCAATAATTAAAGAATAGTTAACTTGTTTTTCAACTGACAGTCAGCTTAATGGCTTAACTCCAAAGTAATTGATATCTAGTGTCTAAGCCATTAAGCGGTGTTGACGTGTGACCTAGTGGGGCCAGTTGAGGTCGTAAAGGTGGAGTTAAAGGAACAACATCTACAGAAGAGATCGACGGTCAACTTAATTGCTTGGAGGTAAAGTGCTCAAGATCTAATGGGTAAGAGATTAAGTCTAAGCGACACGTGGCATAAAAAGTGAGTACAGTACAACATGGAAGTCATGTTAATAACATTGCAAGTGTAAAAAGATTGAACGGTTGTCTTAATCACTTAGAGGAAAAGTGAATGAAATCTAATGGATAAGCGATTAAGCGGTGCTGAGATGTGTCTAGGGTGAACAGTTATTTCTGGGAAAAGAAGAGAACCGTCAGATGAAAGAAATGATGTTTAATATCTATGGCCTAAATTCAAAGTTATTAAAATAAGTTCCAGTGAGTCGTTAAGCTACAAGTTTGAAGCAGGAAAATTGATTGCAGAACGTGTAACTACTCCAGAAAAATTCAATACAAATGACTGATTTGATTGAAGTTGTAAAAATGGTTAATTCGACTTGAAGTCACAATAATTCACCAAAGTCAATCAAGTAAAGAATAGAATTGTAGAGATATTCAGCTCCACACGATAAAATTATAGACCGGATAAGTTTTCTATGATTCAGCAATGTTCAGGTTCCTAGTAAGATTTGGAGTTCAAAAGGCTTACAGATTTATCATTTCAAAGTCTATATTTCATCTTAGCAAAAACCCTTAGGTTTAGAATGGCCCCTGGGATTGAAATTTCTGGAGAAGTAGATTACCAAAAGAGAAATGTTAGGGAGGATCTGTTGCAACAATTGAAAGGATCTATGGGCGATGCGACCCAAATCAAGAGAATAGTTCCAACACATCTCTGTTTCAAAATAGGAGAAGGCTTGTATGATTTAGGTAGATGGGCCAAAGATGTTAAAACCAGTTTTAATGGTCTTACTCTGTTTAGAACTGCATATAGCCAAAGAAATGCTCCTGCCCAAGATTGTAACATATGGGACTTGGATGTAGGAAAGTTAATCGTACCTAGGGTATTCATGGATACAGATCTATTCACTTTGATTGCCAACACTTATGATAAAGTATCTAGGGTTGTTCGGGATACACAGGGAAATGTGTTGTTGACTGTCTCAGTTGATGAAATTAGAAGAATCTTTAATTTGAGTGATACTTCAATACAAATCGATGATATTGACTTTGTGTAAGATATGAAATAGGGGGTTATTAAAATGTATGGAATTTGGAAAGGGATAAGGTGGTTTGATTGTTAATTATTATTTGATTTACTTAGAGTATGTTGATTTCCTTAACCCTACCTTACATTTAATTGAATTGTATTGATTGTGTATTGCAATTGTGATTAGGGAGAAGATAAGATGTTCCTCTTTTATTCCCAAATGCACAAATGGGAGATCCAAGTTGATCAACCCAAAGGAAGGGCTAATGCACAAATGAATCAACCATTTGGAAAAGAGAATAACAAGAAGGATATCTTAAATTCTGTTAATTATATGTATAGATATGATATATGATAGTAATTGAAGAAATAGGAGAAATGTACTAACCTTAAAGAATTGCAGTTCAAATAATGTTGTTTTCTGAGGTCTGTAGACTATTTCTGGAAGAAATGATAGTTGATCCCAAACCGGAACACAGAGATGAACAAAACCTAGAAATATTTTTCCATTCCAATGTTGTCTTATGAAAAAGGTCGACCTTGACCCACAAATGTCAACCGTGACCCAATAATGTCAACCTTGACCTGCATAGGTCTGACAAAGAATCTGATTGCACCGTCTGAAAGAAAGATGAAAAGGGTATCCAGATCTAGTCTCAAATCTATTATTCTGAACCTATGCCTACAAGAAAAAGAGGAGTTTTTTTTGTGGGGGAGGGGTTTTCCTTGGTCAAACCCCAGTTTTGGAATTAACCTCATATATATGTAATTGAAATTGCAAAGATAGACAAAGTAAATGCTTAAATTCACCTTGCTTGTAAAAGTCCTTGTGGCAGATTCAAATCCTTGGATCCACAAGTATGCTTCAAAATGTGGAATGTAGAAAGGTAGGATGTCTTCACTCTCTTTCTTGTAGATCTCCAACACCAAGTCTTGAATGGGTTCTTGAATTTGGAATAGGCTTAGAAGAAGGTGGATGGAGAGATCACCAAAAGGGCACTGTGTAGCTTGAATCCTTCAATGGCCTCTAATGGATCTTCTTCATGAAAATAGATGCTTGAATGGATGAATGATTTCTTGAAATATTTCTCCTTAGCTTGCTTGAATCACCCTTGAAGATAGTTTTATAATGCTTGATCACCATTAGAAGACTTAGAGAAAATGAGGGGAGAAAGGCTCCCTTTTATATGAAACTAGGGCACAATCTTCTAAGGAGGCCAACATAGGAGAATTAATTTTCCATTAAAGCCTTTAACCCTAGGAGAGGACCTATATTAAATATAATTTAGGAATCAACACTTCGGAACCTGAAATAGCTAACCCGGAAGTGGGAAAACACTTTTTGTAAAGACTGACATCCAAAACTGTGAGACCCTGGGATCTGAAACCTGGGTCAAGGTCGAGGTCAACCTTGACCTAGGTTAGGGTTGAGGTCAACCTTGACCTAGGTTAGGGTCAAGGTTCACATAGACCTAAAAGGTCAACCCTGACCCTGAAGCCCAGAATCACCAATCTGCGGTTCAGAATGCAAAAATTAGGTTAAACAGGAGTGGAAAGAAGGACAGAACAGGGGGGAAGCCATGTCAAGATTAGGAACCCATTCAAGGCACTTGTCATGACCCCAAAACACTCACTTAGAATGCTAAACAAGTCTAAAATGGAAGTGCTTCCATTTTCTGACTATACACTTTGAATACTTTAAGGAAGTATACCAAACCCAGAGGGAGTATTATAGAAATGAAGCTTTGAAAGGATACTTTAACAAGATAGGGTACTTGATTGTTGTAGGGCCTAACACACTAGATCCGTTAAAATTGGATTATTTCAATGGAAAGGCCAAGAAAATGTATATTTCCCCATGCTAGGTTCTGGGAGAAGTTGAATAAGTAACAATGCATGTTCATATAATGCTCATGGTGGTTCAGATTCTACATCCCCACCTATCAGTAGTTTTTGACTTTGCATCTTACATTGCCCAACAAATGCATGAAGGTTTAGCAAGAATCCAGGATAGAAACATACTTAAACCAATGTGATGCTATTCTCTTATGATGCACATGTTCTTGTCCAATAATGCTGACTTCTTTGAGGAAGAGATGGGATTGACTAAGTTCCAAGGTGATGAGGATTTGCCTATTCAGATGTGGAGTGTTGATCTATCATGGGATAGAAAAGAAGCCAGTTATGTTTACATTGATAGGTTTTTTCCACTAGGCTTAGGTCCTTGTTGTGCAATCAAAATGCTAGGATCCACACTGATATGATGAGGTTTTTGAGACCTATGGAGTTTGCCCCAAAATTGAAGATTGCCTATAATTGGGGAGATTTGATTTTGTACGATATTTCTACAATAATAAGGGTTAGTGTTTCATTCAGTTGGCCGGATGATGAGGTTTTTACCACCTAGATTAGCAAGTACGGTATGGTCACTCCAATAATAGAAAGTAGTACTATAGGAGTGACAGCAACCACTAGTGATGCCTAGCTTCCTGAACAAAGGCAAGTTCAAGTTTTTGCATTAATGAAGATGCCAAATCCTAGGTGATAAAGAATTAACAACCTCAAGGCAGGTGCAAGCATTCAGGCAGTCATGAGACAAAGGACTATATAACTTGTAACAAAGAGATGTTGTTCTCTCCGCCTGATTTTTGCCTCATATGTGAGGTGTAAATTTTGTCCTATAGCCTAGTCATCTGAAGCTTGTTACATCCTTATTTTCCAAAAGGATTCCAAGATGACTAGGGCTATCTATAAGGAGAAAGTTGTATTATTTTGAAGAGGATGGTAAAATAAAAATTGCAAAGAAGGCTTTTAAAATGATGTCTAATTTTTCAAGTCTACAGTCAATCTGAATGTATTGAAATCAGAAAGTTATTAATAAAAATACCATGGAATTTCCAGTCTCAAATTGTTGATGTCTTCTTGCATTTTATTCAGCTTTTGTATATTTGATATGTAAGGCATGTTAAATGTATCAGTTGCAAGGTAACTATGTTGCTATTTGTAAGTAGCTATCAAGGATAGTTTAAATCTTATAGATAGTTCCCGGGGGTTAGGGTTTGTGCAAGAATTTGATACAGGGATATGAGAGTGAGAGGATAATTTGTAAGGCATATTATCTAAGATCTTTTTGTATTTAGATTAACTATCTTTGATGAATGTATGTTTTCGTAGTGATTCTATGGCCTAATGGATTAGGCATTGGTCAAGTTCTGATTAGTAGTATTATCATCAATTAATCAAACATTGAAAAACTTTACTTATTGTTATCAAAATATTTGAATTCTAGCTAATTGTATTGAGAAATGCAATTCATCTTAATGATTCCTTGGAGAGAGAATCAATAGGTTAACCTTCCTAGTTCCAAGAACTTAAAAAGAAGAAGGATCATGAATCCTTGATCCACTGCTAGATTCTAAGTCATTTACCGAATATAGAAATAGGTACACCCACCTGAGTTTGTGGAGCTCAAAGTGAAGAAGGATTGTATCCTTGTTAATTATCCTTGTTCATGTATGAATCTGAATTGGGAATTGAGAGTCAAGCATTTAATGCTATTTTAATTGATTCTACAAGAAAAAGTGCTAATAGGATGAATGTTGATAATGTTATTACAGTGCCTAATCAAAAAGGGAAGGTAAGGCTATTATTAATGTTTTAAAGATAATACCATATGAAAAATGAAAATAGAACAACATGGTTGCTATGTTATTGTCAAATGCCTATGCAAAGGTGGAGAAAAAAATGACAAGGCAATATTCATGTTCAATCAAACAAATTTTATTAACTAATGTTGCCAGAGCTATGAAAATATAAAATAAAATGTGCATCTATCAAGCTTGATTTCACAGTATTGCTCATAAGAGTGACGAGCCCATGCTCAAACCCCATGGGTAATTATTTCACGAGAGGTGATCACTATTTTTTTTAAATCTAATGCTTGTCGTTGTTTTACAGAGTGAAACCATATAATAAAAGTTGCAGACATTATGTATAGAGACAGAGCATGGTTTCAACAAAGATGTAGACATTCCACAATGTTTTTAGTTAAGTAAAAACAACATGGTCTCCATGGAGTATAATGACCTTTAGACATTGTGGCGATATCATCTAATCCATGGTTTTAACATGCAGTGGAGAAAACAAAAAAGTCTGAGCTCATCTCTCGGTTACAATGACAGACAACTCTTGCATGGGTATGTTATTAAATGTATATTTATCAACATTCATGGGTACAAACTTCCACAACAATATATTCTCGAGTTGACAAAAATAAAGACAATAGTAATACATCGATAGAAATGAAGCTCAACTTTCAAAATCATGACAGATAGTAAAATGTCATTTATTCTAGCAACAAATCATGGAGAGAAAGCGACAAAAGACATGATGGGGATAATAGAGAAAAGTATTCATAAAACCCAAAATTATTTGCTACGAAAGAAGGATACCCAGATTGACAAAACCCCATAATCATATACAACAAGCATGGTAGAAGCAATAAATCATTGTAAACAGTGACTTAAGTGAGCTTAAGTATTAAAAAATATGTATTGCAATGATGTCTACAAAAGCATATCAAAAGAAGATAGAGTGTAAACATGACTAGAAGAGTAACTTATATGTAAGTTACATGCAGAGAAGCCGTGGAGAGATCCCAAGTGCAAAGGAGTTCATGCATGGAGAGCACCATAATTTATGGACTGAAAGTCCAAGTTCAAATAGAAGGTCGCGGTGAAGAGATCCTGAGCTCTATGTTCTTCACAAAGAACTTGAAGTCGAAGCATACATTAAGGCTGAGTTCTGTTAGCTCAAGTGCCATAAACATAAAGAGCCCAAGCTATTTTTAACTTTGCACTACAACCCACTGTTAGTTGGATCCTGAGCTTCATGATTCACTCAAAACTGAAGATAAAGAAACAAAATGAACAGAGATAAGGCCATTTTTCCAGCCCAAAGATTAGATAAAATCCCAGAGGATGACAAACAATTGCCACATCATAGTGTCAACTTCTAGAATCAACAAATCCAAGTAGAGAAATACAAAAGAAGCCAAAGACAATGCCACAATCTCAGCATGGCAGTGCCATAACACTAGGGTTTTCAAAAAACCCTAACATTTTCCCAAATGCAAAAAAACCAAATGAATGTGAAGACAATGCATTTTCCAAATTTTTTGGTAGATTTGAAGTCTGCTATCACAATGGAGTTAATGCTGCTGCAGACTACAGTGCATGATGACCACAATCTACTGCCACGACAACCCAACCTCATACCATGGTGGATGAAAATATTTTGCATCAAGATTGGTCATGTTGACCTTAGTCAAGATGTTGGTGTTTAGGCATGCTTAGGGTATTGTTTAGGCAGGGTTAGGATTTGTATATAGAGGTTGGATTATGTATGGGTAATAATGGGATTTTTGATATATTTTGTATATGTTGACATTATGTTTTGTAAAAGATGTAATTTTTTCAAAATGTCAACATTAGGGGGGCTATATTTAGGGCATAAATTATACCTTAAAATTAGGGTTATGCTGATTTGAAGGCCTTTTAGAGGGGATTAGATTTTCAAATTTAACCACAGGAGAGTATATAGTTGAGCCTCTTATCAGTTTTAAGGGTTGAAAATTTAGAAGGGAGGTGGTTTTAGTAAACTTATTGTTCCTCTACACCTTTTTCATGCATTTTGTAGCCATTAGTTCATGTTTTATGTAGATTGTGGCAAAGTGAATGCACATATTCCTTGGCATAATTTGTACGTTCTCATGTAACTATTTTTGTAGATTTTGAGGATAATAAAGCTTGCCCATTATTCATACATCTTTCTAAGTTTTTGTTATCAGTCCTTTCAATTTTATTCATTTAAGTGTAATTTATTTTGCAACATAGATTAGTGTAATGATCTAATTCCTATTTTAGGTTGTAGAGTGTAACCTTTTGCAGAATCTACATGTTTGTTGGCAGAATTGTCATTGTTTGTGGTACAAACCCTAATAGTGAGATTTAGGTTAGCATATGCATTGAATAGTGAATGTTATTGTAGAAATCATTAGGGTATGTCTTGTGGATGCTAGCTTGAAATTATGAGGAGTCTAAATCAATTTGGTGTATCACCTTTTAGTTTTTTTTATTCATTTCTAGTTATCATTTCCCCCTTTTCCCAAAAAATTAGAAAAATCAGTAATAGGTTATATTCCAAATTCAATAGGAACTGGCCTAGAATCTAGAGATTCATTCTTAAACAGGGTCCACCCACAACTTAGGAAGGCTTCCATTGTTACCATGAAATATTAGTATGCCCTAATGCCTGAGTTTGGGTGATACTTTTTGGCCTTAACAGTTTTTGGCATGCCTGGTAGGATACTGTGATACATGAATAGAATCTAGACAAGGAGCAGAAAAGAGTTTTAGTATTTACAGTTATCACATACTAGGTTATGTGCAAGATCATGGGGGCCAAAAAGTGGCGATGTGAAAAAAATCCACTTTTCACTCGTCCAAAAGTGCATGAAAGCGCTTGTTGACTTTTTATTAGGCCTAGGTGTCAGTACACTTGGGCAAACCTGACACCAAAGCACAAGCCTAATCGGGTACATGATATTTTTGGGTACCTGATGTTTTCGAGTACCCGATTTTTTTGGGTACCCGAAACCTGTGGCATAAATCAAAAACCTGCAAGCCACTTTCCTCATTTCTCTCAACGCTTTAGGTTTGGAAAATGGCTAGATATATCATATACATGATTTTTTCGGGTACCTGATTGCTCCAACAACAAATTTGACTCCACAATTTATCTGGTAAGTGAATTCTTGCTATGTCTGGACTAATTTTTTTCATTTTCATGTTAAATGTAGTTTTTTTGGTAAAAATGGGGTTTTGTATTATTTTTTTAATAATATATGAAATCAATTTGAAATTTATATTTGTATATTATTTAATCAGGCATGGCTGACAACAATGAAGATAATAACCCTCCCCCACCAAATAATGATCCCTAAAACAATCTAGAACCGCTTTAAAACCCTCAATATTTAGAGGATTTGATACAAGAGAATCTGAACACTATACGAGGCTTCAAAAAAACGCATAAGAATATACCTACCTTAGCTCCTATGCTTTCCACCCTAAATACCATTGTTGAAAACATTAACACCCTTACGCAGCAACATAATGTTGCTCTTCATTGGCATGATGATATGCACACCCAATTTGATGACGGGATTGACCATGATGAGATTATTTCCCTTAATATAACTAAGGAAGATATAGCCTCCCTTTTTGTTAATCCTAAAATCAGATTAAAATTTGACCCCAAAAAGCCAAAATTATCAATAAAATGGTGCACAAACGAAGCAATGCGCACACACTT
>MU223153.1:462877-484275 GCA_018584345.1 Thuja plicata
AGAATTCTTTCAAGGTTTTTAGGTCAGAATAGGAATATAGTATCTCTGGTCAAAAATGCGGTACAATTTCACCGATTGCGGTAAAATAAATGGTCGATTGTGGTAGTTTATCACACACAAGGCTTCTAATTCACAAGATAGTTTGACGTTGACAACCCTAGACTTTAACATGTTTGACTTGTTTTGACAATTTGGATGTTTTTTCTTGCATTTTCAGAAACTGATCAAAGGAACAAGCACAATAGACACTATGTTTTGAGAAATGAAGACTGAGATTGTGTATGTTCTACAACTTTTTCAAGTTGCAATGTTATCACGAGGTCTCAACAATGAACAATCAGATTAATCTAGGTCAAATTGGCTTCAGAATACAAGGTTATAGGCCCAATGCTTGAATGTCCATTAGCTCACACAATAATTGTCACACTACTAGGACACAAAGGTCCACGTCGTAGGTGCCCCTGTTTTTGCCATTTCCAGGTATTATTTCCATGGAGTGAAGATCTCTTTCACTACACAAATACCGTGGGACACATATGTTGGGAATCTTGGGGGCAAATTCTGCAACCCCTTGCACTATAATAAAGTATCTATTCGGAGGTAAAAATAGGTTGGTCTCTAATTAATCAAGGTTGTAGTAAGGGTCCGTGGTGTCTTTCCAATCGATTTGTATGTGCGTGACTCACTTAAGAGCCTAGTTGATCACGCTGGCTCCTTAGGGATATTCACCCAATCCAGACTATCATCAACACACCTCGCCTGAGCTTGGCTAGATAAGATGGGACTTTGGTTTGCGCCTTGTTTATATATTGGTTGGAAGGATTTACCGGTTTAAGGTCGTCCTCCAAGGAAGAAGTGCATTCCCTGGACAGGCCTTTCTAAGAAAATAAAGTTTTATAAACTAACAGTTTGTGCAAGTGCACCCAAAACTCAAGACATGAGGTAAATCGATTAAGCTTGAAATTTTGAAATGTGAACTAAGCTACACCACCATACAAGCATGAATGTCCAATTTTAAGCCCAAAAAGTAGGTGTTGATTGCTTGTTCAATTTTAAAGCACCAAACTGAAATATTTTTTTCCTTTGTTTAATTTTTAAACCTCACGTCAATTTTAAGACCAAATCTGAAATATGAGGTGTGATATATTTTTGCAAGCACTGTTCTTTTTAAACCCAAATTGACAAATGAATTCCTTTTAGTTTGTGTTTTTTAAACAAGTTAGTACCAAAAAGGATTATTCGCAAAAATGAGAATATGTGAAACTTTGAAAAAATGAAATGGTGCTTACCAAAACTTACCCTCCTCTGTCCTTGATGACTTTGATCTAACCTTGCACAGAAACCAAAAAGAATGTCAATTAAAAAGTAGATGGGCAGAAGACTGGATCTGATATTTGCAATATTTTCTATGATTGCAGCAGTCTTCCTACAACTGCGGTAATCTTCTGTCGATTGCGGTAATAAAATTGCAATTGCGGAAAAGTGTTGTCGATTGCAGTAATTAACTTGCAACTGCGGCAAAGTGCTATCGATTGCTGCATGGATCGGACAACTGCGGAAGAATTATTACAATTGCGGTAAAATTTTTGTGATTGCGGAAAAATACCAAAAGTTAGAGACAAGAAAATGGTCAGAATAACTGTGAAAGCCTGCAATCAATTGCGGTATTAAACCAGTCAATTGTGGCATAGTATGGGTGATTGCGGAAAAATTCCAGCAATTGTGAAATAGTACAGATGTCGAAGAAAAGTGCAATTTTTAAATTTACGAGATATTTGGGTTATTTCTTCACATCGAGTTCACCAAAATGTATGTCTCTCTCTCCGGTCCCCACAGCTTTCCAAAGGCGGGGGTTAGTAGAAAAGGTTCAAAAATGAATGCAAATCAAGTATACAATGACTACTAAATGAATAAAAAAACTGTGAGCAATAAAATGTACAAACAAGAGAAAGGAAGAAAAGTAAATGCAAACCCCTCGATGCTTGAAGCTTCTATTGTTTCTCTCTACTCCTTCCAAAATGATGTTCTTGATGCTCAGTATTGACGGGGCAGCGTCTATGACTTGAGAAGCATCAAGAATTTGATAATTGAAATGTGTGTGTGTGTGATCGCAAGATGGCTTGAATGCTAGAACCAAACTGACAGAGTAATGGCACACAAGAGCTTGAAATCCTGGATCCTTCAAATGGTTATGAAGGATTTATTATATAGGAATTGGTGATGAAATGAATGGTTGAGATCAATCCCAGAGATGGGGAGATGAACGGTTGAGATCAAAAGGAACAGGAGAGGTCCTCAGTAAACTCCACCTCTTCATTTGGTAAAGAGAAGACAGGGTTTAGTTAACTAAAGAGTTATTTATGAGTTACATTTTTGAACTGAAGAGGTGGGTGAAGTTACCCATGTGGACTGGAGAGATGGGTAGAGTAACCCATGTGATCTAATTTGGAGTTATCTCTTTGAAGATAAATGAGTATTTAATTCATTTATTTAATAATTGTTTTCAACATGTGAGATAATTGAATTCTTTTTCATTAAGAATTACTTTATTTGATGAAATTAAATTAATTTAATTGGAAGAATTTAATTAGTAAGTTTAAATATTTGAATTTAAACTATAGGAAATTGAGTTTAATTAATCAATTAAAGCTATTTAATTAAATAAAATTGATTATTTAATTAATTTTGAGAATTTGATTAGATGATTTGAGGAATGAATTTAGAAGAAAATAGATTATTAATTAATGATTAAAAAACCATTAATTAATAGATGAAAATTAGTGTTTTTAATGTAAAGTCGCAAGCCTGTCCATTTTAAGGTGTCTACAGACAAATAATCATATTCTTGTGCAATTTCAGCCTATTTGTTTTCAAGAAGACCCCCAAATTGTGCGAGTCTATATGGCAGGTTTTGATGAGTCTCAAGAAGACTATTTTAAGGAAGATCCTCCAAGTATTCCATTTCCAAGTTATGTAGAGCCTTCTCAAATGCAAGAGCATGTACTCAAGATAATAACTCCTTATACGCAACTCATTCAAGTGACCCAGTCATATAATTCAAATCACTCACCAAAGCTAAAGGAGGTTGTATGTTCGGATGTATAGATTATTTGTGATGAACATGTTGATTGTATGGAGGTTCTTGTTGATTTATTTCTTGAACTCATTTCTTATATTATTGAAAGTGAAGAAAATGTTCTCATACAAACTCCAAAGATAGGTATATAACAGCCAGAAGGTCTGAATAATTTACTAGTCTTTTCCGAGACAATAGAGGAAATGGAAGAAATTGAGACTTTGACTCCATAATTGGTAAATTCTACTCAATGTTTCTTGTTGTACCATGCCTGGTGAAATTAGATACTTGTCAACAAATTCCAAAATCACAGCTTGTGGATGTTATTGACGCTTCATCAAACTTCAATAGTTGTTGCAATGAAGTCAAGGTTAGTAGTATAATGCTTAAAATTAAAGAATATTTAGAGGAAGATTCTTTTTTGGATTACTTGGAGGGATTTGTTTTTAACCTTGGACATCAAGCCAACTCCTGTCAAAAAGGAAATTCCAAAACAACAAGAAAAGGATGTGCAAGAATGTGTATTTGGTGGTTCCAATCAACAAAATTATGAAGAAGATGTCTGTCATCTTACACCTAGAAAGGAGAGCTCTACCTTCATTCCTAAAAGGGGTTGTCCTATAAGATATCTAGCACATTTTGAGGCCAAAGAGATAATTAAATTAATCCATGCACTCAAGTATAGAATTGTAGCTAAAGAAGAGAAGTGTCCACTAGCTTATCCACCTGGAGATGTTTGTATACACACCTAGATAAAAAATGTAGATGAATGTGTCTTTTCTTTTCTATCTTCCCTAGCGGTTTATAATCATGTAGGCCATCCTATGTTGGAAAGAAAAGGGATTTATTTTCAAAATCCAATAAATGGTTTTGTTTGACGAAGAGTCCTTTTTATTTGTTAGTTAGAGTAGGTTTCCAATTTTCAATAAGTGATCTAAAAATGTAATTTAGGTTTTAAAATTTTCAATAAAGTTATCCTACATAGATGAATTATTTGTTTAGGCTTTAAGCCTTGTGGGTCTTTGATTTCTAGTTTTCAATAAAGTGTGTATTAGGACACATGTTGCTTAGGTCAAATCCCAATTCTAATAAGTACTCACTACATAATTATTCTTAGATTATAGTGCATTTTTATTCTGGGAACATCCCTATCATTTATGATAGGGGAGTTGATCCCATTAGACATGAAATTGTTCTTTGTATTAAAAACCTAGTTGTTATATTGTTTTAGGGTTTTTACCTTACATGAATAGGGTTTCATATTGATAATGACTCATTTCCTAATGGATGGGCAAGGCTACTAGTTTTTCGTATTTAGCAGGAAAACACCCCTAAGAGTTCACCATAAATATTACTAAAATTCTTCACCATGGAGGAAATTTATCTAAAAAATAGGGTGCAGCATGTGGATTAAATGGCCTCCTAAAAGAGTTTGAGCTCAGCATTCCATGGAGGGATGAAATATCATCATTAAGAATACTATCATGGTTTTTTGAGATGCAGGCTAAGAGGTATGGCCCAATAAGATGGAGGAAAACTAGTTAGAATGTGCATTGAGGTGCGTAGAATAGAGAAAGGGTTAAAAACACTTATCCCACATTCGTAGTGTAGGAAATTCATTAGTCATTTGTAAACACCAATGCACAACTAATAGGTAGCCAAAAGGCAAGTGTCTTAAAGAAACGAGACTATATGTAAGGTAGTCACATGGTGGAATAGTTGGCAGTTAATGATGAAATTTTGTGGGCTCAAGAACAAAATAAATAGGATAGATGGAAGTCATTTTTGATCCCGTGGTCAGAAAAAAGGAAAGATTACAAGGATGTCAAGATCACAAGGTGATGCCACGTAGAATAGGTGGGTTGATTGACCAAGTGCCAAGAGGAGTGCTATGTAGCTTGTCCAAGTCAAAAAGAGTGGATAGGTGTCATCTCATTGCTATCCCATGATCCCAGTGATGAGGAAAGATAAACCCCATAGAATAACGAGGTGCCAATACATGTTGACCCATGCCAGCGAGATAGGTGACAAGACAGATAAGTAAACAAATCAGAATGTGCCACATATCCATGAAGTCCAGAAGAGAAGTGGGACCAGAGAAGCCAGATGAGATCATGTCGTGATCCCATGAATTGATACCAAGAAGGATGAAAAGGATTCATGGGATAGAGAAAATATGTCATGTGGCATAGAAGCGCAAAAAGAGTAGTGGGCCTAGATTACTAGCTCGCAGTGTGACGTGGTCCCACAATCTAACACCAATAAAGATAACAGGGGTCACAGGATAATGGGATATTGCCATGTGTCTAGAAAGTCCAGACAAATAGAGTGGGGTCAACAAGACATGTATCACAAGGTCGTGATCTTGTGCTCTGACACACTAATGAGAGAGAGAGAGAGAGAGAGAGAGAGAGAGATTTGGTGAACAGATTTGTCTCCACTTAATTACAAAATATACTAACTCTATGCATCTTTGGAAACAAATTATTCTACCATAGTTGGGTAAGCATGAGATAATTGCTTCCCTCTAAATTGTTTGAGGTAGAGCTCCCTATCAAAAACATCTAATGAATTTCTCATTTTAAAACCAATGATTGTACTTTTAACCTAAAAGCACATAAGGATCTCCCAAATACTCTTAGGTATTAAGGTATTCTCAAATAATACAAGATAAAGAAACAGAATCAAAGAAAAGCACATTTTCTTTGACTGAAACATAGTACACTTGAAAGATAATAAGGAAGAGAATTATTCAGAAAGACGGACAGTTACCATGCATTCACCACAATGCAGAGCGAGAAATACATCAATTCACAAGGTAATTAACATATCATAAGTCCAAATTCATAGATTTAAACTTAGCATTGCATTAGAATATCATGATCATACATAACAAAGCCTAAAATTAATAAAATTCCTTCTGTCTTTCTATTCAATCCTATTAAACAACCGAAACTTAAACAATACTGGAAAATGTTGAACTAAGTCTAAAAAAATCAAAAATTAACCCTTCCAAGTTTTATGCCTCGGCATATATAGTTTAGCAAATTTGATAGGCCTCTTTGAAAACTTGGCCTCCCGAATTAACCAAAAAGAAACAGTTTCAGACCGGTAAATAAAGATAGAGTAATAATTTTTAACAACATCTATTTTGTAAAAAAAATAACTTAAACATAGACATAAAATATATCATGTGCTTTTAGTTATTATCTCCAAACGTAGCTTCTCAAACCAGCTTTCAGCTCTGAAATGTACTCACTAGCTCTTGGATCAGATGAGAGTGGAGGCTTTTTACACCTTTCAGCTTCGCACGACATGCATTCTTTTCCCATTTGAAATCCTGAATTTTCTCCAACTTTCTGGGTAACTGTCCCCTGTTTAGATATAGCATGGACTCCACATTAGCAACCCTGGTGAAATATTCAGCTGTTATTTCCTCTTTTTCTTTGATATCATTCATTGCATCCCTAAAACTCTTGGTCATAGCCTCTGCATTTATATTTCCTTCGTTGAACTGAAGGATGCCTGATAGGTTCACAACCTTGATTTCTTTTAATGCATTAACATGCATCTCTTTGATCTATTTCTCCATGGCATGCATACTCGAGACCGCCGCCTTAAACAAACTTAGGTTCTTTTTCAAAATGAAGAGCATGCATGCATCTATCATTTTCATTGGGTTCTCTGCCAAGAACTTCCCAACTCCGTATCCTTCTATCTTAGCAACTTGGGATACAACATAGACACATTTCTCCTCATCTAATTCCCAACCTAGAATCAAGGTATGAATCTCCCCATTCAGATCTTCTCCTTCTGCAAAATTAGTTAAAAACTCTTGAATGAACTTATTTCCTTCCACAAAGATGCCACTGATCCAGTCTTTCATAACCACCATCTGGGCTCTACCTTGATGCATCTGTTTGATCACTTGCTTACTATCTGAAAAATTAGGATCAAAATCTTATGGAGATTGAGTTAGAGGTAGAGCCCCAACTTCGCTGAGTGAATTAAGGATCTCAGCAATCATGATTATGAGTTGTTTAAGCCCAGACTTCTCTTTTCCATCCTTCTGGGACTGCCCAAGCATATGGTTAGCTGAGAATTTGAAGAGGCGATCTTGATTGTCTCTATTTAGCACCCCAAATTCCATCTTTGTAACTTCAAAATATTCTGCTACAGGTTCAAGGATGCCTTCTTTCTACTTGAAAGTGGCTATCTTGGTGGTTATTTTACATGTGACGAGATCTTTGGTCAATCTTGCGTTGCTCTTGACCTTCTTCATTTTTGGGGCATGAACAACATATTTGGTAACAATTTCTTTAACTGGCAGAGAGACATGTTTGAAACTACGTTTCTTGCTGACTCATTCTATTAGCCAAGGGGGAATCGTACTAGACACCAGCCTATTTTCAATATTCTTAGCAGGCGGCATGTCTTCTTGTTGGTCCTTAGACTTATCAATTACTGTATCCTGGATTCTATTGTCTCGCTCTAGTGAAAAAGAGATATCTTCATCATTGACATCAATGTTAAGGAAACTGGAGTCTGGGGAAGCCATTTGGAATTGACTTTCACCTCTAGTTCTCGACTTGGTTCGGGGTGCAGTGGGGTGTCCATTGGGGACTTCTCTTTTCTTATTCATAAGAAAATTACCTACATAAGGGGTCAAGAGGGAAATGTTAGAGGAAACAGATGGAACTTCAATCAAGATTGAACTTGCACTAGTTTTCTTAGGAGAAGTGACCCTCATCCTGTTTGTCTTTCTCTTGTTTAACCATACATTCATGTAGGCTAGAATGAACCTAGCTCTTAGTTTGATGTATTCCTCTCCATCCCTTTTCCAATCCACCTCTGGTAGAGTTTCTGCATTAGGTTCACCAAAACCAAGTTCAATGATTTCTGACTCATCTTCGAACACACCAGAGACGTTAAACTTCAGCTGCAGGCTTTTAATTTGAGGAACTAGTAATCTGGAGTAATCCATCCTCTGGATTTCCTTTTCATCTCTTATATCTTCCCACAAGTCTTCCATATCAAGATTTGGGTCCGAATGCTTTTTCAAGCTGAAAGCCTTCATGGAAAACCCTTTGTTGTGGAACCATCTCTTCCACTCATAAAATTGCATGTGAAAACCAACCAAATTGCTGCCTATCACTGAGGCATATATCATATTCTTGCATACCAAATTTCCAAGCCTTATTGGGAACATAGAATCCCATTTCTCCTCTAGAAGATTATTCTTTATCACTGTAAACAACTGTCTACAAACTTCTGCTAGAATGAAAAAATCAAAGCTGAACCTAGGTAGTCTAAGAGGTTCTTCTTCAAAACCACCAACTCTCAGATAGGTGAACCGAGGGAATTGAATATAGAAACTCCCAAAACTCTGAACTAGTTTCTCTCTACTTTGAGGGAAATTCTCTGATTTGGGGTTCCAGCTAGCTGATTACACAATCTCCCAAGAAAGAAATCATGAACTCTTCTATATTCTTCTAGAACCTTGTATTTCCTTAACAAGGGACAATATTCAAAAATGGTTATCTCTTCGCTCCATGGCTCATGAGGAATCCTAGTAAGTTCTTGGATGCATGAAAGACAATAAGTTTTGTAGGAGGACATGCAGTATTCCTTTTGTGTAGCTTGTGCATTTTTGAGCTGGTCTCTCAGTGAACTTGTGATTATCTTTGCCCAGTCTAGACTCTATTTTCCTTCCAACACAATTTCTATAAAGTGATACATCCAGTCTTCAAAAAGAAGTACTTGTTCTGAACCTCTTATCCTATGCAACAAAACCATGATATTATGGATATGAATTTTCATATGGTCTTTAATTAAAACTTTGGGTAATCTAGAACCACCTTTTTAATTTGATATAGTTCATTTTCGAGTGACGTTATTGAGTTTCTTGTCGCTCTTTTCTCATAATTGGGCAAGTGACTAGGTGGGGGTAAAACTAGAAAAAGATTCATATGGGATCTTGAAAAATGACATTATCATCTTTCTATTTATGGTCAAAATACTCTTTCCCTCATTATTCAACACACTTTTGGTTTCAGCATCATAGTGGTGTATACATTTTTGGATTAGCTCTGGACTTATGATAGCTGGTGGAAAAGCAGTAGCTTCGAGTAGGCCACTGGACATGAACTCTACAGTATGCTCCTTCTCTACTGAGTCTTTCAAAATCTCAACCAATTTTTCTACCTTGACTCCCAAAAAATCTATATCTGTAATAACTGGAGTTCTAGAACCTAGATTCACGGTGTTTTCCAAGAAATGCATGCTAAACCTCATCTTTTCTCTTTACCTAGGCAGATTAAGGACTAAAATATTTTTGGAAAAAGGGCATAACCACGCAGAAAATAGGAAGCATAAAGGGGGGTTATTGAGTGGTACATGTTCTCTACTGAACTGAAAACCAAAAATTTTGTCCTTCACCCGAGACTCCACAACTTAGCTCTGAAAAGAAATAAGCTTGAAGGACGAAATTTAAAGAAAACTCACTCTTACTGGAAAATGATCCAAGAGATGATAATTAAATGCGGTGTGTAGGATGGAATGAAATGAAGCTAGTGATGTGATATCTAGACATTAATTTTTTTAATTAAACCCCCTTGAGTCATTATTACTGCATTAAATGCTATCACTTTGTTCATGCCAAAAAACCATCTACCTTAACCCGCATTGCTAGCTTGACTTTCCCACGTGGCTACTACTTTTCCAAAATGACCGTACTGTTAGAAGGGTGAATATGCTCTGATGTGTCACATCAGCCATCAACTCAGTTGTCATATCACCCTTATGCTTTGTTGAATCCTTCGTTGAACTACTTTGAACTACTTTGAACTTAGGTTCAAAGTGGTTCAAAGTGGTTCGATCACATGTCACGGATCCCACCTGCAATCACCGATATTAGGCCAGAAATTTTAATCAAACTACTTTGAACCGAGGTTCAAAGTGGTTCATAAAGAGTAGAACGATATCAACACTTGACTGAAATAACCAACTTTCACAAGACGGGCTCATGACACATTAAAGGAAATAGTTCGAAGGTAAAGTTGACCTCACAAGGCTCTTTTAACTTTGGACTTCTTTTGCACAAGGGGGATCTAGAAAGACTTAAAAGAAAACATCAAAGGGGGGTAGAATTCTTTTGATCATGGTGACTCAAATAGACCCTAAAAATGGCTCTGTCTGGGGACTGCAAGTTGTCAAAACTACAGAGAACTCTAAATACTAGTTTCGCAAAAACTAAAAATTGAAGGGAAAAAGGACAACACAACCAAACTACGACTAAGGAAAGTAAAGAAAACTAAATAATATGTATAGGGGGACTTAAAACACCATTAAAACTTGAAAAAATTTAGGTCCTACCCATTATAGGTGAAGAGAAGACTGATACTATCCGGGTAGGACAAATGAAAAGCATTGGAGCCAATTATTTCTATGATAATGAATGTGCCTTTCCACAAAGATTCAAATTTCACCTGAGAACCGTTGGGCGCATTCCTTTTGTCTCACAAAATCACTTCATCTCCCTCCATGAACTTTTTGGTATGAGCCCTCATATCAAAGATCTTCTTAACTTTCAGCTGATGCTCTGTAATATGGTCCACCAAGTCGTCTCTCCTCTTCTAGTTTATTCAGGCACATGACACGTTTCTCCAGGGAACTTTGAAAATATTGGTCTTTAATTACTGTTTTTAGCTTAGCCGCAGATAATTCTAGAGGTAAGGATACATGATCCCCTATCCCATACACAATTTCAAAAGAAGACATGTCGTTAGCTCTTTTGGGAGTAGTTCTGTCAGCCCATAATGCTTCATATAAATTCTTATGCCAATCACGAGGATTATCATTCAACAACTTTTTCATTATAGCTACCAGATTCTTATTGCTGGACTCTACTTGGTCATTTCCTTATGGAAAGTAATTCGACGAATGAGCCAATGATATCCCATGTTCATAAAAAAAAGATAAAATTTCTCCCGAAGAAAAATATGTAGCATTGTCAGCCACTATTTTGACTGGAACCCCAAACCTGACAAAGATAAAGTTCAGCAGAAAGTCACATACAACTTCAGAATTCTTCTTGGTCGAGACCGCTTCCACCCACTTGGTGAAGTGATCTGTGCCTATTAAAATGTACACATGCCCTATACTAGAAGGAGGGTTCAGTGGTCCAACAAAATCTATACCCCACTATTTAAAAGGCTTTTCAACAATCACGAGCTTGAGGGGCAATGCTGCAAGTTGTGGGTGCCCAGTAAACAATTGACATTTTTCACAGTTCTTAACATAGTGATACACGTCCTTGAACATTCCTGGCCAATAGAAATGATTCTACAAAATTTTGAAATTCATAACAGTAGAGGAAAAGTGCCCTCTACAGGTTTCATCATGGAAATTTTTTAATAGCTCTTTCTGTTGTGCAGCGTCTACACATCTTAGAAAAGTTCCATCGATGCTCTTTTTATAGAACACATCCTATGAAATCACATACTTAGAAGACTTTAGTTTTAAATTACGCTTCTCTCGAGGGCTTAAATGTTTAGGGCACTCCCCATAGGTGAGAAGATATGTTATATTTGAAAACCATGGGTTAGTTAAACTTACCAACAGTACTGTGGGGATTTCATTAGTTTCTTCTTTTGCTAGTTCACTATCTTTGGCTATCAGCTTACACAATCCTCATCCTCTCACCAAATTAGTTGGCTTGATGGTCAAATCATATTCCTGGATTTTGGCTCTCCACACTGCTCTATTATTCATCCCTATCTCTTTCTGGGTCAGGACACTTTTGACTGTTGTTTTTGGGACATATATTGTAGCATGGGAGTGTAGTATGTAATATCTGAACTGCTTTACTTCCTTCACTATAGCAAAGGCATGTTTCTCGATCTGGGAATACTTGATTTCATGTTTCTTCATCTGATTTCCCATGAAAGTAATAGGTTCTTCCCATCCCATATCATCTTTCTATGTCAGAATACCAGACAGAGTATGCTCTGATGTATAGAAATAGATGTTGAAATCCTTTTTAAAATATGGACTTATCAAAACATGAGCTTGGGCTATCGCTGCTTTAACATCATTGAAAGCCCTCTTCCCTTCCTCATTCCATTTGAATGGAATTTTATCGCTCAACATGTCTACCATATGTTTAGTTATTTCTAAAAATTTAGGGACAAAGGCTCTTAAGAAATTCACCTGGCCAAAAAAAGAATTTTAGCCACTTCAGCTAGAAGGTAAGCTAAGTTTTTGAATCACCTTGACCCTATGTGGATCAATTTTGATGCCCTTCTTTGAAATAATATGCCCCAATAGTTTACCTTCTTCAACAAAGAAAACTAATTTTTTCAGATTTAGGGATATGCCATGAATCCTGCACCTTTGTAACACCATTTTGATATCTTTCAAACGACAACTCCTACTTTTTGAAAAGAAAGTCAAGTCATCCAAATAAATCACAATGATCCTATTATGAAGATCCCCAAATGAAGAATTCATTTCCCTCTGGAAAGTAGCACCAACGTTAATTAATCCAAATGGCATCCTGTTGTACGCAAAAGTACCCCAAGGGGTTATAAAGGCTATCTTATGCTGGTCCTCCTTCACCACACTGATTTGGTTATATCCAGAATAACTGTCAAGCATAGAAATTACTTCTGACCCTGACACTGCCTGAAGCACGTGTTCCATAACTAGTAATGCATAATTATCCTTGAGACTAGCCTGATTCAGGTTCTGAAAATCCACACAACTCCTGATCTCACCATTATTTTTCCTTATAGGGACTATATTGGCAATCCAGGTTGAATTGTGAATCAGGTAGATAATTCTGGCTTGCAACATCTTTTCCACTTCTTTAAATATGGCCTCGGACACTTCGGATTATAGTTTCTAAACTTTTGGAGAAAAGGTTTGGCATCTGTTTTCAAAGGAATGTGATGTTTGAACTGACCACCTCTGAATTTTTTAAGATCTTCATATCCCCAAGAAAAAACATCCTTATATTGTGTTAATAATTTCTTGAGGTCATCCCTCTCCTGTTGGGAACAAGCCTTTCCTATAGGAATCCAATTTGGATCATCTTCATCGCCTATATTGATTTTGTTGTATTCCTTAGGGTTATGAGCATGAGACACTTTTTCCTTAACTGTACTATCATCCTTTCTCCAAAACAAATGTTTTAGAGAGACCGGCCCCTTAGGAATTTTGTTTCCTTTGAGCTGTATAATTCCATCATCTTCTATTGAGCCTTCACAGGTTTCTTCGCACTCATTTTCAGAACCTTCAAAATAAACATTAGCAAAATTGTTAATACATCCCTTAAAATCACTGAGCTAGGAATCACCATCAAATACTTTCCAATGCTCTACATTATCTGGTACTTTAGGTCTGTATACCATTTCTATCCTGTAGCTCTGTGTTTTATAATCTGGATGTGGCAAAAGCAATAAAGCCAAAGCCGCTAAAGAATTTTCCTTAGTGTTCAAGGTTTTGGGTATGAACTCAACAGAAAAAGCATCAAAATATTCAAGTTCATCCCACACTAAATTCCTATAGTGTTTTATTTTTTCATTCTTGACTGAGAACTTTCCACTTACCTGCTTTACAATTAGGTTAGCATCACCCTGGGCACTCAACTTCTTAACCCCTCTTAGCTTTGCCTCTTCCAAACTTAACAATAATGCTTCGTATTTGGCCATGTTATTGGTGTTTTTGAAATCCAGCTTAAAAGATAAAAGAATGCACTCTCCTACAGGGGGGAAAAGCACTACTCCAGCTCCTGATGCAGAATTAGATCAGCTACCGTCGAACTCCATTTTCCACAAATCATTATTTTGTGATCCGGTAGTAACATGTTTAGTTTTGTCATAAAAAAAACTACATAATTACCAAAATGGCATTCTTGAAAGAGGATCTGATCCTTGGGATTATCTGAAGGAACTACAATGTATTTGTTTTTAGACTCTGGCTCAAGTTTTATCTTCTTATTGCCTACCAGAATGACTGCTTCAGACCAGTCCATCTTTATGTCACCTCCCATGTCTTTACAAAAGGTTCTACTAAGTAACATACCGTAACTGGCTGGAATATCTACTACTAGAATTGTTAGCTTCAAACACTTATCTGGAAATGCAGCGAAAATAGCTTGCGCATCTTTCACTTGCCCCATTAAAGGCACCTATTTTCCATCTATAGAGTAACAACGGCTAAAATTCTTGGTTAGGATAAGACAGAAGGCTTTGGTGACTGGGATGGGCATTATATTATCAGAGGCACCGGAGTCAATTATACAATTACTGAGTTTTAACCCATTTAATAGTAAAGAGATGTAAAAAGGATTTGGCTTCTTTTCTTCTATCTCATTTTCTACAGAGTTGACATAAGGATAATCATCAGGTATCTGTGGGGTATCTTCAAATACAAAAACATGAGGCTCATCAACTATGGTTATTTCTCCTATAAGAGGTTTGTTTGGTTGGGTATTCGAACTTGAATCTCCCTTTACATATTTAACCAACTTGTCTAATTCTCTAGGATTCATCTTTAAACATTCAGCTGGGAAGATGGTAATGGAAGTTGTTTTAAAAAATTCAACAAAATCAAAAGTAGGAGGAGTAGGAGCTGAATTACCTTTTTGTAAGATTTTAATTCCTGAGTTCTTCGAAGTTGACGAGGCATCACCATTTTCAGCTTCTTTATTCCTCAAAAAAGCATCAGATGTACCCGCGCCAAGAGTGAATTTTTTATTTCTTTGATTTATGATGAGGAATGCACATGAAGGATCTTGCAGAGACTCCAGAACATCCCCACCTCTTTCAGAATTAGAATCATATTCTAGATAAAAAGAACTTGAGTGCCCAATATCAGAAGGGGTTTTCTCTTCTCGGTACTCTTCAATCCCAATAGTATCCTTGGCTGCATTTATCTAAAGACATCTAAGCCAGTCTGGGCACATCTTACCATCATGATCCATCATCAAATGGAAAGAACACATTGTTTCTTTAGGTGTTGGTTCAATCTGCAGCCTAGGTTGCAAGCCTGTTAAGAATGAAACCTTACCATGGGATTAACCAAACTATTTTCATCCGACATCTTGATAAGGGGATTTATATGGGGAACTGGACTTATTTTGTTATCTTTTCATCATTTCCTTGTCATTCATCAACCTCTTTAACAAAGGATCAGTCGTAGCAGATGAGGAGGCACCTGCGGATTGAACTTCCCTCTTCCACTTCCCTGTCGTGATGAATGTATCCTCGAGTTCAATGGCTTGCCTTTGTGCGACATTCAAATTGGCCACTACATCTTTCAATAGGTGAAAGCTTATAACGGGAGGTACCACATTGAGAACGAATATCTTATTATTTTTATTATTGGGTATAGAATTAGTAGGAATTATTTGCAAAATCCAGTTGAAATTAGCTACAAATTCTCGCATAGGTTCATGTATCTCTTTCTTTAGCTGGCTCAATTGAAGCAATAGTGAGATTTCATTATCAAGGGTTTTGAATCTTGCTTCAAACACATCTTTCATATCATCCTAGCTAGTAATAGAACCATGAGGTAAGTGATTGAACCAATTGGCTGTAGCATCAGTCAAAGTCCTTACAAAAAGCCGCACAACAACTTCCTGAGTAGGGACACTGATAATACCGCATGCTGTGTGAAAATAACTTAAATGATCTTTAGTTTTCATATTTTCACCTCCATTGAACTTGGGTAAAACTTGATTAGCTCCATTTGGAAGAGAAGCATGATCATTGACTCCCAAGTTGAAAGGGCCTATATTTTAACTTCACGGTTGATTGACGGCCATGAGCGGGTGTTGAAAGTTCAAGGGTTGAGTATTGAAAATTGAAGGTATCACAGTACCAGGTGGGATGACAGCCTGTACAATTGTTGATATGGTGGGTCTACCAGAAGGTGAAGAGGGTCTGCTAGAGGTCTTGGTTCTCCTTTTCTTTGGGGTATTAAAATCGGGGAAAAAACTCAAATTTTTCAAGGCTTCAAAATCTACATCGATCAAACCTTTGCTCTGATCACCTCTTGTGTATCTTTTCTCAGCCAGCTTCATTGTCAAGATCAAACCCCAGCTTCCTCTAAGGACCTTGTGCCGCTCTATCTACAACTACGACTTCCTGAGAAATGGGAAGTCCTCTCAACCACTCCCCAAATTCTTCCTCTTCTTCTAGGACTAGGAGAACTTGTTGGTATTGTTGGTTTCTCTCTTTCAATTTCCATGCCAGTGAGTGAAGATCCATGATTATGTCTTCTTGAGTATCTAATTAAAAAAATATGGTTGCAGCAGCGGGGGTACTTCTTCTTGCCCGGGAATCACAACAGTGGGCAGCACCATGATTTATTCATTCATGGAAATACAACTACTTACTAGTCTACTGATAGCGTACTCCCCAGTAGAGTCACCAAAAATCTGTTGGTGAACAGACTTGTCTCTACTTTAATTACAAAATATACTAACTCTATGCCTCTTTGGAAACAAATTATTATACAATAGTTGGGTAAGCATGAGATGATTGCTTCCCTCTGAATTTTTTGAGGTACAGCTCCCTATCCGAAACATCTAATGAATTTCTCAATTTAAAACCAATGATTGTACTTTTAACCTTTAAGCACATAAGGATATCCCAAATACTCTTAGGTATTGAGGTATTCTCATATAATACAAAGATAAAGAAACATAATCAAAGAAAAGCACAGTTTGTTTGACTGAAACACAGTACACTTGAAAGATAATAAGGAAGAGAATTATTCAAAAAGATAGACACTTACCATGTATTCACCACAACCCAGAGTGATAAATACATCAATTCACAAAGTAATTAACATATCATAAGGCCAAATGGGTGATCCCACAAAACTGTGTCCCACTTTTTGGCCAACTTTGACACTGAAATGAACATTCTGAAAAAAAACTTCGCTTTCGAACATCAATTGTCATTAAACCATTAAGAATTTGAAGATGATGTAAACTAGTGACTTTTATCATTTTGTTTCTAGTTTATAATTTTATTTTTATCTTTTTAAATGGAATTTATTTGTATCCATTTTTCCTTCTTCAAAAATTATTTTTGTGAAAAATCAGGATTTTTCAGGAGTGACACTCACTTTGATCAACATAACTTTTTTTATAAAATTGACAAGAACTTAATTATTTTAAATTTAGGTTTGTAACACAATTATCTGGGGAATACATTTAGTTTCATTCAATTTGGTTGAATATTTAATAGTTTATTGAGTTATGAAGTGACATTAATTATAATTTGGACATAGGTTCACTTTGATCGCTCTAACTCTATCTCTATATATTGAAATTAATTTATTCTTTTTTTGATAGAAAGCTAACATAAAAACCTATTTCCTACATATTTTTCATAAATTTTTTTTCCTAATTTACTATTTTTCCAGAAGCGTCGAACAGAGAAGTCGCTAAATGGTCAGACAACCTATGTTTAGTAAAACTTAAAAAAGAAATGTCTTAATAAACTCAATATATATATATAACTCATAATAATTGGAAAGCTTTCTTGGAGTAATATCATCCTATATTTGTGTTTTTCAAATGAATTTATTTTATCCAACAAAAATTTAATGTCAAAGTGATTTTTTGTCAACATTTTGATGGGTTCAAAGGAGACTCGATTATAGGTGTGAGTGAAGAGTAGAGGGATTATACCAAAGGGATTTTGATCCAAGAGGCTTTTATCTAGCTATTTTGAATTTACTCCTTCAAATGGAACCTCTCAAGGCTTAAATCAACATATTTTCTTAAAAATGTGCAATTTCAGCAAAAATCAGGATGTTCAAAAAAGTGGGACACACTATTGTGGGACAACCCAAATTCATAGATTTAAACTTAGCATTGCATTAGAATATCATGATCATACAGAACAAAGCCTGAAATTAATCAAATTCCTTCTGTCTTTCTATTCAATCCTCTTAAACAACTAAAACTTAAACAATACCCAAAAATGTTCAACTAAGTCTAACAGATTCAAAAATTAACCCTTCCAAGTTTTATGCCTCAGCATATATAGTTCAACGAATTTGAGAGGCCTACTTGAAAACTCGACCTCCTGAATTAACCAAAAAGAAATGTTTTCAGACAAATAAATAAAGATAGAGTAATAGTTTATAACAAAAGCTATTTCCTAAACAAAATAACTTAAACATAGACATAAAATCCATCACACGCTTTTAGTTATTATCTCCAGACATGGCTTCTTGAACTAGCTTCCAGCTCCGAAATGTACTCACCAGCTCTTGGATCGAATGAGAGTGGAGGATTTTTTACACCATTTATCTTTCCATGACATGCATTCTTTCCGCATTTGAAATCCCAAATTTTCTCCAACAGTCTGGGTAATTGTCCCTTGTTCAAATACAGCATGGACTCCACATTAGAAACCCTGGTGAAATCTTTCACTGTTATTTCCTCTTTTTCTTTGATATCATTCATCACATCCCCAAAACTCTTGGTCATAGCCTCTACATTTATACTTCCTTCATTGAACTACTGGATACCTGATGGGTTCACAACCTTGATGTCTTTTAATGCATTAGCATGCATCTCTTTGATCTCTTTCTCCATGGTGTGTATGCTCGAGACCGCCGCCTTAAACAAACTACTCTTCCCGCTTAGGTTCTTTTATCAAATTGAAGAGCATGCATGCATCTATCATTTTCATTGGGCTCTCTGCCAGGAACTTCCTAACTCTGTATCCTTCTATCTCAGCAACTTGGGATACAATAGTGGCACATTTCTCCTCATCTGATTCCCAACCTAGAATCAAGGTAAGAATCTCCCCAATCAAAGCTTCTCCTTATGCAAAAGTAGTTACAAACTCCTGAATTAACTTGTTTCCTTCCACAATGATGCCACTGATCTAGTCTTTCATAGCCACCATCAAAGCTCTACCCTGATGCAATTGTTTAAGCATTTTCTTACTGTCTGTGGAATTAGGATCGAAAGCTTGTGGAGATTGAGTTAGAGACAGAGCCCCAACTTCGCTGAGTGAATTAAGGAACTCATCTATCATGATTACAAGTTGTTTAACCTCACACTTCTCTTTTCCATCCTTCTAGACTGACCAAGCACATGTTCTACTGAGAATTTGAAGAGGTGATCTTGAGTGTCTCTATTCAACACCTCAAATTCCATCTTTGTAACTTCAAAATCCTCTGTTGCAGGTTCAAGGATGCCTTCTTTCTTCTTGAAAGTATCTATCTCGATGATTACTTTTCCTATGATGGGATCTGTGTTCAATCTTGCATTGTTCTTGACCTTCTTCATTTTTGGGGCACGAACAGCATATTTGGTAACAATTTCTTGAATTGGTAGAGAGACAGGTGGGTATATGCAAGATCATGGGGGGCCAAAAAGTGGCGATGTGAAAAAAATCCACTTTTCACTCATCCAAAAGCGCATGAAAATGTTTGTTGACGTTTTAGTAGGCCTGGGTGTTAGTACACTTGGGCAAACCTGACACCAAAGTACAAGCCTAATTGGGTACCTAATTTTTTTGGGTACCTGAAAAAAATTGGGTACCTGATTTTTTTGGGTACCCGATATATATTTTTTTCTTAATAATAATTTTTCTTTTTTTCAAATGAACTTTCGTAGAACCCCTTGGGACATAGTTGAGTGTTTAAATGTGTCTCCGGGGTCCTAGTACACCTTCTCACATGTTAGAACCCCTAGGAAGACCCCATGACCCCTTTTGAAATATTGGAACATTCAAGTGTATCCCAAGAGGTCGTAGGACCCCTTAGGACACACTTGAGTGTTCCAATGTGTCCCTAGGGTGAAAGAGGGTCCTAATGGGTCCTAGTACATATTATCACTCATTAGGACCCCTAGGAAGTCCCCATGAGCCCTTTCGAGACATTGGACCACTCAAGTGTGTCTCAAGAGGTCGTAGGACTCCTTGGGACACAATTGAGTGTTTCAATGTGTCGAAAGGGGTCATGGAGTCTTCTTAAGGGTCTTAACATGTGAGAAGGTGTAATAAGACCCCTTAGGACCCTCTTTGACCCTCAGGGACACATTGGCACACTCAAGTGTGTCCAAAGGGGTCCTACGACCTCTTGGGATACACTTGAGTGTTACAATGTGTCGAAAGGGGTCATGGGATCTTCCTAGGGGTCCTAACGGGTGAGAACATGTACTAGGACCTCTTACGTCCCTCTTTAACCCCCGGGGACACATTAGAACACTCAATTATGTTCCAAGGGGTCCTACGACCTCTTGTGACACACTTGAGCATTCCAATGTATTAAAAGGGGTCATGGGGACTTTCGATTACCCCTTTTGAAACATTGGAACACTCAAATGTGTCCCAAGAGGTCATAGGACCCATTGGGACACAATTCAGTGTTATAATGTACTCTTGAAGGTCAAAGAGAAACTTAAGGGGTGCTAGTACACCTTATCACAGTCGTAGGACCCTTACAAAGTCCCCACGACCCCTTTCGACATATTGGAAGACTCAAGTGTGTCCCAAGAGGTCGTAGGACCCCTTGGGACACACTTGAGTGTTTGAATGTGTCTCTGGGGGTCAAAGAGGGTCCTAAGGGGTCCTATTACACCTTCTCACACGTTAGGATCCCTAGGAAGACCCCATGACCCATTTGAAAAATTAGAACACTCAAGTGTGTTTTAAGAGGTCGTAGGACCCCTTGGGACACACTTGAGTGTTCCAATGTGTCCCTAGGGGTCAAAGAGGATCCTAAGAGGTCCTAGTACATATTATCACACGTTAGGACCCCTAGGAAGTCCCCATGACCCCTTTCGAGACATTGGATCACTCAAGTGTGTCCCAAGAAGTCTTAGAAACCCTTGGGACACAATTGAGTGTTTCAATGTGTCAAAAGGTGTCATGGAGTCTTCTTAGGGGTCCTAATGCATGAGGTGTAATATGACCCCTTAGGACCCTCTTTTACCCTCAGGGATACATTGGAAGACTCAAGTGTGTCCCAAGTGGTCCTACAACCTCTTGGGATACACTTGAGTGTTTCAATGTGTCGAAAGGGGTCTTTGGGTCTTCCTAGGGGTCCTAACATGTGAGAGCATGTACTAGGACCCCTTAGGTCCCTCTTTGACCCCTAGGGAAACATTAGAACACTCAATTGTGTCCCAAGGGGTCTTACAAACTCCTGTGACACACTTGAGTGTTCCAATATGTTCTCGGGGGTAAAAGAGGGATCTAAGGGGTCCTAGTACACTATCATGGTCGTACGACCCCTACGAAGTCCCCATTACCCCTTTCGATACATTGTAACACTCAAGTAT
>MU223153.1:536925-555683 GCA_018584345.1 Thuja plicata
CACATGCAGTAGGAATTGTTGCTAGATTTTCTGCTAACCCCAGGGAATCACATATAACTGCTATGAAAAGAATACTAAGATATCTGAAGAATACTGAGGAATTTGGCTTATGGTATAGAAGAGAAGGAAAATTTGAAATAAAAGTGTTTACCGACGCTGATTGGGCTGGAAATCTTGATGACTGAAAGAGAAAAAATGGAGAGTATTCTTTATGGGTGATAGACTTGTCACATGGATTAGCAAGAAGAAAAGATGTATCTCTTAGTCCACTGCAGAAGCAGAATATGTTATTGCTGCTGCAAACTGCTCAAATATTGCATGGATCAAATAGTTGCTGGAAGGTATGCGTATGAAGATCAAAGAACTAGTAATTATCTTTTGTGATAACACCAGTGAAATAAATATTTCTAAGAATCTAGTCATGCATGCAAAGACTAAACACATTGCCATCAAGTATTATTATTTGAGAGAATAGGTTCAAGAAAAAGAGGTGATTTTTGAATATGTGCAATCAAAAGAACAATTGGCTGATATCTTCACCAAGCCACTAACCAAGGATACATTTGAGTACCTGAGAAAAAGAATAGGGGTCAAACCCATGTCTAATAGTCAGTAAAATGACTGAAGGTTGCATCAGCCATATATTATCAGAATATCATTAATTATTGATGCAAGCAGAAGCTGAACTTCAAAGCTACATCTATATATAGAAAGGTATATATCAGAATCAAGCACCAGAGAAAATTGTTATATCGATGATGGATAAGGGAAATTCAAAGAATATATTATGGATAGAAGAAATTGTTTGACAGAATGTCAGGTATTTGTGAAAATATTTGTTTGGCATTAATGTCAAAGGGAGAGAACGTATCTATATTATCATCAAAAACTATTCATTATCAAATTACTCGAAACAAGGAGAGATCATATCCATAGGGAGAGAATTTGTATCAAAGTTGCAAACAAAAGACAAAGACATCAAAGAAGAAGAATAGTCAAGAGAGAAATTGACACAGATAAAGGATAAAACACATCAGAAGAAGAAACGAAAAAACTGCAAGAATCAAATCTAAGCTTACACAGAGCTTACCAGGGGTCAGACATTTTTATCAGTTATCTAAACAAGTTGTTTGGTAATTTGATAAATCTCAATAATTGTATTTCATGTTGTATTAGAAATAGTATAGTGTGATAATATAGTATGTTGCCATCAATGCCAAAGGGAGAGATTGATGACATGTAATTGATTGAATGTTTGATAATATTAAGTTAAATATGATGCAAGACATTAAATCAGTTAATAGTTTGTATTGTCATTGATGTCAACTTGATATCATCTGTATGGTCATATACATAATGCCAAAGATTTTAGAGAATCAATGGAACAGAGGTTATGCTTTCAGCAATGCATAAAAGTCAAGTATTCACCAAGTGACAGACTACACCACCAGAGTGCACACCATCGGTAAAGATAGAGATAAAGTCACAGTGATGCCCGACGAAGCAGAATCATAGGATGCCTGACAAGCTAAAAATAGTGTTTCCCGAGGAGCAAGATCCAATGATGCCTAATGGATAGAGATCCCAAAGCTAACTGAAGTTGCACCGACAGAACTGGCAGTTGTCACCTGCGACAAACTGCAGTATTGACTGACAGAACAGAGAGATCAGAAAATGACAAAATATCTAGCTGGCAGAGCTTAAGGATATACTTAACTATTTTTTTTATTTATTTTTTTGACCATAGTTAAGTAAGTGATTTAAAGATGATTTATACAGTTGGCAAGAAGATAACTACAAGATAAATTAGGAGTTAAAGCCGTAAATCAATTTGGCTGGATTGTTTTTTACGCCAAGAATCAAGAATCAAGAATCAAGAATCAAGAACCAAGAATTAAGGAATATCATGTCTATATAAGAGACAAGTATAATTCATTTCCGAAGGGAATCATATACACATGGTAGTGAATTGGAAGAAGATGCTGAAGAGAAACTGGTGAAGGTTAAGCTTCATACAGTCCTGATCAATCAAGCTAAGGGAGAGCTAATGAATTCTGCAGACATGGACAAATAGTGAAGTACAACATCACAGAGAAGAAAGTGTGAAGTACAAAGGAACTGAATTGATACATTGATCAGAGAGGTATTGTACGTAAATATATCTGAATATTTGTAATTCAAGTTACATTAGAAACAAGTCATTGTGTTTCAGTTTAACCATTGAAGCATTAAGTCTCTTAACAGAGCAGGATTTAACAGTCTTTTATAATTGAGGTATATCCTAACAGATTACCAAAAAGGTTGACTCATGATAGTAGCATCAGTCTTACCTAAAGCCTATTGATAGTCTAAGGAGGCTGATTAAAGGATGGTAGTAAGATTAGCATAAAGCCTATTGACAGTCTAGAGGTTGATTCAAGGATGGTAGCATAGATGCCAGATGCTTAGTGACAATCTATGTATAAAAATCCTCTAACAAGGTCGCACTTAATAGTGTGTTTGTAACCTAAGTTAACAGGGTTGGCTCCTAACAAGGCTCACTTCAAAAGAGTGAAACTTTGGGGTACCAGTCCCAATGGTTTTTCCCTTAATAGGGTTTCCATGTTAAAATCCTGGTGTTATGTGTGTATGGTTTATTACTTTATTGTTTTAAATTTCACATATGCATTTATGGATTGATTGGTATACTCTGCATATTTACTAAGCATCGGTAAATAAGTCTTACTGCCTATCGGTAATCAAGGAGAATAGGGACAGACAAGGTAAACTGACAGACATTTATTTATTTCAAGTATTTCAAAGGCATACATCTTGTAGGGACTTAATAATATGAGGTATATTGATTGGTGGATTAAAGTTTAAAAGGATAAATAATTGAGGCCACTGATTCACCCCACCTCTCAGTTATTACTAACAATATATATATATATATATTTATAGATGTGTATGTATATAGAAACATAAATATCTATTTTTATTAGTATATTCATATAGACGAATATATGGGTAAATACATATATATAAGTATGTACATATATACTTATATATATTATTTATCCTAGGAATGGCATCTCCTACCCTTTCCAAAAATGATGTTTAGCCTTTTAGGAATCACAACTTGGTGGAGCTTCATGAGCATCTCTCCATCTATGCCGTTCCATATCTGTTTTCCCTACCTCTGACGATTCATCTTCATTTCTTCGGCTTTCATCTGAGTGTCTTCCATGTTGCAGATGGAAGTTTGGTTTTAGTTCACTGAGCGCCTCTTCACCTCCTGAGAGAATCCAAACTATATATTAGTCTCCTCTCGTGACTTTGGGAGTGTATCCCTGGCTATCTGAGTTTGGTGACAATATGACTACTCCAATCAAATTAGTCTACACTAAACATCAAATAGCCTTTGATAGAGAGGTTACTACAAAGAAGCTTAAGTTTTTCCTTTAGAACTAACAATCAATTATTCTAAGAGCAGTTTATAGAATCTTAGGCTGAGAATTTGTTTCTAACTCTAACAGATATAGGGTGAACTCAGAGATTCCTACTATGTTCATTGCATCGGCTATTTATGTCAACCCTAGAAAATAGGATATTGAAAAACTCTATCTACGGATCTTCAAATAGAAAAACCTTGGCAATATTGATAAAGTTCTTCAAAATATTAAACCAGACTGCACTATCACCATGCCCAAGTTTTATGACCTACTAGCCATCAATGGAAGGTCTGCCTTGACCATCCTCATTATGATTGTTGAAGACTTTCATGCCTTTATATCTACAGAACCAGTATTTAAAGGAATCTTGATTTCTTAATGGCCTTCATGCACTTAAGGATTCCCAATGAGGAAAATTGGTTCTTTTCTTTTTGGCATAATGATGATGTAGGGGAAACGGATAGGAATTGCTTTGATGACTCAGATTCTAGAGATATGATTGATATATGGATGGATGAAAGTCATCAACACTGAAAAAATCAACAGAGAATTGTATCACTGACTGATGGGGTTTCTAGGGTAGGGGAAGAAGAAGATTAATCCCTTGATCTCTCGTGTGATGGGATCTATTTGTCTCGATTAAGAGATTATCCAGTTTTTCACCTCATGTTTTCTGAATCTAAAATTTAATAAGTATGATCTATTTGTTTGCTCCTTCAGTTTATTTAAGCTATAAGTTCTAATTTGGAAAAGTATTGAAGCTAGGGTATTCTGCTGGCCATTTGTTGGCTATGACTAAGGGCTGTGATATATCAATATTGTTTTATCACACTAAGTCGAGGGGAAACATCTTAACTGAGAGCGATGATCTAAATAATAGGCTCTAGAGTTTGAATCAAGGAAGACCCTACTGTTTAGTTTTGCATTCCGAAATGGTTGTTAAAATCATTTTCTTATTTTTTATAACATCTAGATAAATGAATAAGCACCTTTGTTCTGTCACAGAAGGTAGGTTTAGTCTAAAAATTACCATGATAGCTCTGCTGAAACAATTTAAGAAGGAAGAAAGCTCTCTCCTATTCCTCTCAAGTATATGAATAAGATCTGAATATAAGATTGGTGTAACCACAACATTAGAGGAGATACAAATTTATTTATTTAATAGTAACAAAATATTTCTAATTATATATATATATATAGTCATATTGGCTAACATTCTCGAACATAGATATGAAACACCTATCCTCAGTTTTATCCAAAACTATTTTTACGTCTTCTATATATGGATAATTAGTTACATGAGGTGAATCTATTCATAGATGAAGTAAGGTTTAGCTAAATAAATTTTCTTTCATTATAAGGACTCTAGAATAACTAGTACTTGAATTTAAACAGGCCTGATAGAGGTAATGTTCTCTAAATATGAAAACTCTAGGATGCAAATATTTCTAACCAAAATTATACATTTCATATGATTAAAATATATCATGCTAATGAATATCAATTAGCATTAGAAGATCTCGACTAGTGTTTTTGTATGCAGGAAAATCAATGGACTCCAAATACATGAGATGGTAATAAAAATCCAACTTCAAGGACTATGTTCTATTTTCAGCCTCATAGGCAGCATCATCAAATAAATCAGTTATAACATCCTTGGTGCTACTTATATGTACAAGGATAAAAGGAGAGGCCCTATTTCAGAGCTATGTAAATAAGACAGGTTTTTATATTTATCTGTAAATGAGGGAATGCCCCCATTATTCAAAAAAATGTAATATGTATTCTAGACTTTTGTCCTGGGCAAGATTGGAGGTTTTCTTCCCCATTCTTTCCTACCAGTGCTCGCAGTGAATGGAGAATTTTGTAAATTTTAAATTGATTAATGAAATTACTTGGCCTTGGCCTTTAACCGATCAAAAAATAAATAATAATAATAATAGATAACTTTTTAATTAAATATGTATTTCAAATTTGGAATAAGTATAATAATTTAGTATGCCTATATTTTCACCACAGCTTTTTTTCTTATTAGAAGTATGACAACGAATCTCAGTCTTATTCAAAATCTATTGTTCTTTACTACAATAAACGAAGAGCTAGAAACAAAGACATAATAAAGAGGTGTTTTAAAATAAATCATGTAATTATTTACAAAATTACAAAATGTATTGAGTCCACTTATAGATTCATCAACATAATTATGCTCAATCATCAGAGATTTTCTATAATGATTTCCTTGGTTTAATTTAATATATAATCTCTTCATTTTAGTTGGACGAGTAAGGGTTATTGTGCAAGTAGTAGTAGGGGCCTAGAATTTCACAAATCCAATAAAAGCATCTTCAAATGATAGAAGGATTATTTCACTGTCTGTCTAAAAACATAGTAAAATACATCAACAAAAAATTATAATATTATGATTATATATTTCAGTTTGTATCATACATCAATGTAAATCTGATTAAAAATGTAAAGTAGCTAAATAAGCTACTAATATTCCCACTTAACCAGGGTGGGAAAATTATATAATTACGGATATAGGACTGAAAATTCCTAGGCTACACTAGGAGTTTTTCTTTCCTCATTCTTTTCCCCCAATGCCCGCAATTGAACGGGGCGTAAAATGTAAAATGTAATTTTAAAATTTAATAAAATATATTAAGGCCTTGGTTTTTTATTGAGCAAAAAAAACTATAATAATTTAGTCAAAATAAATATAAATTTATATATGCAAATAAATTATGAAATAGTATATTTTTTAACTAGATAAATAATATTTGAAAAGCAATAATTTTCTTTAATCACAATTACTTCATGAAGATATTAAAAATAATTTATCAAACTTGAATAGCTATTTAATTCACCAAATTTCATTTTCTTATTTTTTATTTATTGATATAATGCATATATAGAAATTAAAAATTATTTTAATTATCATAATAGTATAATATTTAATAATAATAAAATATTTTAATTATAATTTAATGTTCACAGATAAAAAATTAGTAAATAATAATTAATTAAATTATTAAATAAATAATAATTAGTAAAATAAGAATGTGACAGGATTGACGGGCTAGGGGCTTCGATAAATACCTGATGGGGCAACCTCATATTGGTAATGGATGCTTTTGGTAGAGGCTCCAGCAAGGCATATTATTTTGGGTGTTGATGGGAGTAAGGTTTGAGGGATCCAGAGCAGTCTCTTCTTTGTGAACTTAGGCCTCTTCTAGCGGTATATCTTCAAGTAATGATTAGAAAAGCTCCAAGAACATCCCAAAAGTGAGCTTCACTTTCCTTAACCATATTTTTATCCTTGATGGAAGCCACTTTAGATCATTTTTTTTTAGGTCAAGACTCCTTGTATATTTTATTGGGACAACTCTTTAGAATTCTCTATGTACTTGGTTCTACAATCTCATCTCTTAGTTTGAATGTAGTGCGGGGTCAGTGCTCCTCCCCGATGTCCAAGGCACCAAGATTGTTCAAATATTCTTTTTCTCAAAGCCCATGACTCATGCCTTTCTCTCTTCACGAATGGCTAGACATTAAAATGGGAACCCCACATGACCAAAATATCGAGTCTTCTCTCTCATCCTTGTATGATCAATCTTTTCTCGAGATCACTAGGCCACCCTCATAAGAAAGAGTATCAAGGAGAATATTTTGAGGTTGAAAAAGGTCCTAAAATTATTGTACGTGATGAATTTCTTCACAAATAGGAAGTGTCAAATCGGGGAAAAATACTAACCAATCATTTCGGAAAACCCCATACCTGAGGTCATCTTATTCACTACCTAGGTTTGGGTAACTAATCCATTATCTTTATGCTTCTATTCCTTTTATTGCTTGATGGGAATCATGGAGCATATCTTAGACATCTCCTCCACTTTGACTCACTATTTTGAGAATAGGTGAAATAGATGAATAGTGTATGAGGAAGGATCTCACCTATTGCAAAGAATTTTCATGCCTGCAACCAAAATGTGTCACAGTGGAATGATGCCAATATTCTTGTTCTATGAGGCTTAAAAACCACCCGATCTTTAGTTATAACAACACAAAGTTCTTTAATAAAGTTCTTCAACTTTAGCTAATTGTCAAAGAGCACACCAAATTTTTGGAAGTAAGAGACAACATGGTCCCAATGGGTGTGCCATAATACATTTTTGATCCCTAAGAGGTTCATGTCTAAATAAGGGAAGTCAAAAATCTTTGTAGGAGTGGGACTTAGTGTGCCCTGCAAAGTAACCTCTGGGATTTTAGAAGTCATCTCTTCATTCCAGAAGGAAAGAAAATGGGAAAAGTAAAAACTCTAAAAAAAAAGCCAAAATAGGGGATATCTACCAAATATTTTGAAACACTTAACAATTCCATCACTAAACCTTTACAAAATCTCAGATTCTTTTTTGGTGGACCCACAATAGTGGGTTACACGTTTTTCCCTAAAATGTACATTCTGAAAAGAATCTTCACTTTTAGACACATATTCTCGCTAAACCATCACAAGCTGGAAGATGAAGTAAATTAGAGTGTTTTAGGATTTTCTGTCCAGATTCTAAATATATATATTTAAAAAAAAATGGACTTAATTTTAATAAATTTTTCTATCAACCACAAAAAATAGTACATTGTTGAAAACAACAATTTTAAAGAGTGACACTCATTTCATATTGCATAAATGTTTTTCCAAAATAGATATCAATGTGATTCTTTCAAATTTAGTTTTATAACATCCATATCTTATGTCTAGAATCATTGTCACGAATTTATCCTTATTATTTCATATGTTATTAACATTTGAAGTTGACATAAATGTAATTTTGACATATGTTCATTTCATAGCTTGTAACTTGTTGTTTATTTGTCCAATTTCAATTTTATTTATTTTTTATCGAAAGAAGACTTCAATGTCTAGTGCATGGTTATATTTTAGAATATGTTTTCTCTTGTTTACTATTTTTCCATGAACATTGAACAAAGAGGTTTATTTTTTGTAAGAAACCTACATTTGATTGACATTAAAAAAAATGTACATTATAGACCAAATTTTTTTAAAATTTATAACCATTAGAAAGCTCATTATGAGTACTTGTGTGATGCAAATGGGTTTTTCAATATTTTTCCATTTGAGCCCTCTGATTGAGCTCTGAAAACTTGAAATCCTCATAAATTTCTTGCCATTTGCAAAATAGGCCTAATCAGGAGGTTTTGATAGAAAGTACTTTCGATCACAACTAATGAGTTTTGATCGAAAGTACTTGCCAAATTTGGCGTGGTTAAAAGATTAACGCAGGTACTTTCAACAAAAACCTAGTTTACCAGTTTAATATTTTTTTAAACTAGTAACGATTTCATATAAATAAAGATGCAATTTTTGTGTTTTGTAAATTCAAAATTTGAAGAATACTTCGCATTTTTTTATAAGGAGGACATTTGGAAGTGCTTTTTTTTGTATTTTGACAAATTTTAGAAGAACAATTTTGTGAAGGAAAGCCATGGGAAATAAAAGGACAAGGGTAAATAAGACTACACAGAAGTATTCACCTGAAACCAAACTCTCTCTCTCTCTCTCTCTCTCTCTCTCTCTCTCTCTCACATACACACACACACACACAAGGATCTCTCTACATCCCTCCCTTTATTTTCTTTCTATTTATTTCACCTAGGTTCCNTGAAACCAATCTCTCTCTCTCTCTCTCTCTCTCTCTCTCTCTCTCTCTCACATACACACACACACACACAAGGATCTCTCTACATCCCTCCCTTTATTTTCTTTCTATTTATTTCACCTAGGTTCCCTTAAGACTCTGTTATGAGTTATTATTTTTATTTTGTTTACAGCCCAAGTTCAAGAAATAGATGAGAATATTAATCTACCTCAAAGATTTAAGAGAAAAAATAATCGTAAAAGAATAGATCATTTAATTGAAATGGATGTGGAAAAATTAAGATATTATGTTGAACAACCTACACATACTAGGTGTAGGACATTGAATAAAATATCTAAGGAAATAATTGCACAATTTGAGAATCTTGATGCACTAGAAAAAAAAAACCCAACTATTATCAATTTCCCTTCTTAAAGATGAGTTAAAAGAGCCATTCAAATTTTTGGGTGTAGATACAAATTTGAAAAAGAGGAAATTGTCTAACCTACAAAAAGATGTTTTTGAAAGTGTTAAGAAAGGTTTTCATTCCATTGGGAAAATAACTAGATCTGCAAATAAGTCTATTTCAAGAAGAGTGATATTGACATCTATTTTAAATTAAAATATGTCCCAAAAAAGACAAATCTCTTCACTTTTATCTCAAATCGGAGAATTAATTTGGATGATACTACATTGGAAGGAAATTGGGAACTAATGTGTAGAGATCTTCACTCTGATAGGATTGAGGAAACAGTTAGGAACTTGATTACTATATTTTGGAGTGATCATACTCATCATTCGCCAAATAGAAGAGGGCTTGGCCCAAGGAATATTTTCTACACACAAAAATTTGGTTGGACACCACACAACTTGAATTGCATCTCTCATTTTGTAATTCATATCCTGACATTAAGATTGGACAAACAATTTTGAAAGATTAAACCCATATTTTGTGAGGATAAATTAATATTTTGAAACTTATTTTTGTTGATATCATATTGAATTTGATCTCTACTATCAAGGGGTTCAAAAGATAATAGAATAAATTGATGGTTTTCAAAAATTTTTTTCTAAATGACCAAGCCAATTCATAGCATCAATCTTATGTGATAAATCAGATGATCATGCAATAGGTGAAATAGGTTGCATAAGAGGAACTTGTGGAAAATGTGGGAATTTGGCTAAATTTCCTTTGAGAGATAAAGATACTGACATGAAGAGGATAGTAAAGTGTAAGAGTTACAAGTACATAAAGTCTGAAACAAAAATAGGGAATGAATCAACAAGGTTGGAATATGTAGAGGAGGAAATACCTATTAGAGCGTTTATGGAGAATTTTCATAAATTGATTCAACCATATATACATCATTCTTCTTTTTCCAAGTGGCAAGAAGAATAGTTCCAAACCCTAAGATAAACTTTCCCACCTAGAATAATTTTATCTGTTGGTTACTTTACATAAAATTACTCTTTTGTTTCTCTAAAACAACTTCAAGCTAAATACTACTTTACAGAGCAGGTCACTATTATGGTCTAGGTGTCTTATCGACATGCACAATTAGATTTGGATGGTTTTGAAAGTACATATTAGGTATGGGTCATTGAGAAATAAAATCAATTTTACCTTAGCGATGATAAAGAGCATGCCACATATTTCTTTGAGCATTGCTTTAAGACATTTTTTGGATATTTGGAAAACAAAGGCATAAAATTTTAAATGCATTTCGTATGGTCAGATGGATGTGTAGAATAATTCAAATCAGAAAGGTCATTTTATGGACTATGTAGATATCATCAATACAAAAAGATACCACATCTTTGGAGTTTCTTTGAGAGTGGACATGGAAAGGTTGAGCATGATGGTGCAAGAGATTGTATCAAACGTGCTTTAAAAAAGTATCAAATGGACTATCAGGGATATCGTATAAATAATGCTCATGATGTAGTTGAATGGTGAAGGATGCACTTTGGAGTTCCAAATGAGGCTATATCATGATTGGGTTGAGCCCTACTATTCAGAGTGTTCCAGAAGATATCAGGTGTATATGCAACATCTTTTCAAATTATTAAATCAAATTTGTATATACTTTAAATATTGATTTGAACATTTATATGTTACACTCTTTTTTTATATATGTATTGAAGGTGTTGATAAAAGAGAAATGCATGGATGCAAGAGTGTAGAAAAAACAATATCATTTCATTTAGTTATGAGTACAGATAGTAACATGTGGTCATTGTACACAAGAGATTACTTATGTTTTGTTTATGACTATATTTCTAAAAACTATGGTGAATGCATCAACCAAAAACATGGATATGTTAGCGAATGAAAGTTGGTGCAATTAGATGTTACTAATGAAAATGATGAATATGAGGATGAAAGATTCAATGACATTCCATTGATTTCTACGGATTATGACCATATTTTAGGATTGATCAAAATTGGTATGTATATTTAGGTTTACAATATCAATCCATAAATTTTGTCTCATATATACTTATTTACTATGATTTAGACATATATAGTTTTTTAAAAGTCTCTTTACTTTAAATTTAATGGTTGTTAAAAATGAATTATGCAAGACATGTTTTTACATTCATAGTAGAGCCTGAAAATGTAGAAAGTGTTAGTTACTCTTTATTACACTGCACCGAGGAGAGGAAGAAGCTAACAAAGAATGAAACAAGTGATGTATTTATGTTTCCCACAGGTTAGTAGTGTATCTATGTTTAATTTATGAAAATTGAAACAAGCGATGGAATTATGTGTATCTATATTTAATTTGTCTATGTTATTTCTTGTCTATGCAGGTTGATTTGTTGTGTAAGGAATGTATTTGAAGAAAATCAAAATAGTTAAACATGGGATTCTGTTTATTGATTATCAACCTAACAAAAAGTTTTACCAATATATCCATCTTCTAATTTCTACTACACCATGTCTCTTCATCGAGTTGCAGGACGTGGCATTTGTAAGTGGAGACTTGATACTGATGATCATGACAAAATATTACATGTTATCCATGAGTGAGATAAACCAATTGTTGTGGCATAGAAATAATGTAAATATGTTTTTGTAAAGGATAAAATGAATGAATGGGGTGTATAGTGGTGTGTTCATTTAACATAAAATCCATTACATTTAAATATGTTGTGTTTATTATTTTTATGGGGGTAAATGAGATACTCTCCTTCTATCCTTAGATATGTAAATGAAAGATCCAAGTTGATTAACCCCAAAAAGAAAGGATCAATGCATAAGTGAATCAATCAGTTGGAAATAAGAAAGAAGGAAGATCTAAGTACCCAGTTTATTGATTCGATTAATTTGAATGTATTTTAGATTTAGATGGATTGAAAACCTTAACTGAATTAAATAGGAGAAATGCACTAACCTTGAAATATTGTAGATCAAGGAATTCTCTTTTTTGAAGCTTGTATTGAGTTTCTGGAAAAATATGAGACCAGATCTAGAATAAAAATGTAGAGACGGACTAAACCCAAAAATCATTTTCCATTCTGAGATAGTTTCAATTTGTACCCTCAAGTCAATGTCACCATTTTCTAGAATTTTTGATTGCGCCCTAGGTCACAATCGACCTAAAAAGTCTCAGACTGAAAAAAAAATTTCGGTTCCTGGAAGTTTGCCAAAAAGGGTATCTAAATCTTTGTCCCAATCTATTGTTCCAAACCTATTCTTGCAAGAAAAAGGGGTTTGTTTGTTGGGGGAGGGGTTTTCCTTAGTTAAACCCTAGTTTTGGAATTAATCTCAAATATATATATATAAAATTGAAATTACTGGAATAAACAAAGTAAATAAAACAATTCACCTTGCTCATGTAAAAGTCCTTGTGGAGGATTTGAATCCTTGAATCCACAAGTATGGATGCATCAAAATGGATGTAGAATGGATAATGTAGGATGTCTTCAATCAATTTATTTGTAGATCTTCAACACCAATCTTGAATGGGTTCTTGAATTGGAAGATACTTGGAGGAATGTAGATGGCGAAATCTTCAACAAGAGGGCTCCATGGAGCTTGAATCCTTCAATGGCCACCAATGGATCTCCTTGATGAAAGTGGATGCTTGAGAAGTGCTTGAGAATGGATGAAGGCTTCAATGGCTACTTGGCTTGCTCCAAATCTTTCTTCTTCACATTTGAAATTCACTCTTCAAATCTTGAGCTCTTGCTTGTATATCATTGATGGTTAGAGAGTCTTCATGCTTAGAGAAAATGAGAGAGAAAAGCTTCATTTTATATGAAATTAAGGCACAATCTTCTAGAGAGGCTGACATAGGAGAATTAAATTCTAATTGGACCCATGCCCATAGAAGAGGACCTATGTTAAATATAATTGAGGATTTGTTTTCCTGAAGTCTGAAACAACTGACCAGGAAGCGGGAATTAACTTTTTCCAAAGACCGACATCTGAAAACCCTAAGATTCTGGAATTTTGGGCCTCGAACCTGAAAAAGGTCAATTTTGACATAGGTCAAGGTTGAGATTGACCTTGACCTAGGTCAAGGTTGAGATCAACCTTGACCCAAAAAGGTCGACCTAGACCCCAAGGCCAAAATCCCAGTTTCTCAGTCTGGGTTGCCAGAAATAGCCTAGAAAGAGTTGAAATGGGGCAGAACAGGGGGATAAAACCATATCAAAGTTAGGAATCCATTCAACGTGCTTGACATGAGCCCAAACCACTTACCTAGAAGGCCAAACTAGTCTACCATGGAAGTGCTTCCATTTTTTGACTATACATTTTACCCCCACTTTAGCAAGAGTATGGACTCAATACAAACTCTTGGTAAAGGAGATCATAAAGAATAGATAATCTTATTGGAATCATAAAGGGACAAATAAATCCTCAAGCCCCCAAGGTACTTAATTCTTATCAAATGTAAGGTCACGATAAGAGAGATATCACCAATTAAGGAAAGAGAGAGGGTATGGTTACCTCGCCCAATGAGAACTTATGTCCCATTGTGAACCATACAAGAAAAAAGTGTAACTGGAAAGATGGAGTTGAACCACCTAGTGAATGTGGCTACTCACTACTCAAATCATCAGGGAGATCCATTCTTAAGGACACCTTTCAACCTTAAGGGATCAAAACATTGTATATTGAAACTGGAGGGATCAAGAGATCCATGTAAATTTAAACTAGAGGGATCAAGAGATCCTAAAAAGTAACATGTCCATGCTTTAAGGATTAGCCTTTAATCCATAAAGGGAAAAAGTTTTAAGTATTTGAAAATATTTTGAATGTGCATGTGTGTAAAAGGTGAGTAGAGTGTATGTCCCCACGTTAAAGTCATTGCTAACACTTTAACAGGAGCAATGACTTGAACGAAAACATAAACAACTCTACTGATTATGTTTCCACTATGAGATGCCTCCAAACAAAGACAAATCATGGGAAATATCACATAAACATACAAAGAAAACAAAAGGGATCTACTTGTTGTGGGGTCAGTGTGATCATAAGATAACATGTACATATAAATATGTATTATTGTAAATGAATTGACATCGTTCCCCAAAGAAAGTAGAACCATGAAGGATAAGCCAATTAGCTACATTGCCTACTCTCCCCATCTCTATTTATATCATCTGGGGAAGGTGGGAAAATTGAAAGAGGGAATATATCCAATATCATAGGAATAATAGCTAGTTCCAAACAAGGATCCTCTTGAGAATCACATTGCTTGATACTAGGTGTAATTGTCAATTCCGTTGAAAGCATATGAGGTAAGTTAGTTTCATGGTCAATGGTCTCATATTCATCACTAAGATCAATAGGATCATCTAAAGTATACTCATCAAGATTAATTGAAATTGGATCTAAGATGCAAATAGGATCATCACAATCATTTATCCTAACATCATTTTGAGTATTGACTTCTTTCAACACATCTGGCATAGGTTGATCAAAAGAAGATAAAGAGTTTCAAAGAAGAAAAGCACGGGCCCTAGCATTAGCTCTACACTTCTTACGACGTTCATTAGTAGATTTATTACATTTTTATTTGTTGGACACATGTGGATAACTAGGAGAAATAACCATTGATTCCTTCACAGGTTCTATAGGAGGGTTGATAGGATTCATAGTAGGCTAGGTATCAATATTGGGAGGTTGATTAATGGATAAAGGAGGTATAGAAGGAGTTGGAAAAAGACCACGGTTGAGATTTATCCAAGGAATTCTTAACTCAACTATTTTGCGATTTTTATAGGCTTGATATGAGAAAAAAAGGTTGTCAGGGCGAGGACATGAGTTATGTAATGAGGGCCAAAATAAGTCAAGAGTAGCACAATATCTAGGCCTGAAAGGTTGGTAAAAACTATGATTAATAGTTTTTACTTCTCCATTATGAATGAACTTAAGACATTGATGAATAGGAGAAGTGATATCATGCATAGCAGTTATCCAAGGGAAACAAAAATTTGACTTGAAATTTATCAGATGTAGGAACAATGATGAAGGTAGTACATCTACATCCTTGCCACAGAGTTCAACATGAAAGTTGATAGAACCAAGTGCAAGATAGAGAAAACTATTACAAGTTTGGATCCATGCATCCGATGGATCATAAAAATCATGTTGTAAGCCTTTCATAAAACAATTTTCCTCAGTAATAACATCGATTAATGATGTGGGATCAACAATACAACCATGTGTAGGTATCTTAGCAATCCTAGCATAAATATAAAGGGGACCATCGGGAGCCTTAATAGTCTCAAAATCATCAAAGGTAATTGAAAGTTCCCGAGGTCGCTTATCCTTTGTTTATTTCTGAGGTTTACATAGAACTGGAAGTTGAGGTGGAGGAAAAGGATCTTGAACAATAGGTTGAGATACAACAATGCTCTCCACATGATTAACAATTTGATTTTAAGATCACCCATGTTTGAATCGTAAACGATATCCACAAAAGATGGTTGAGCGATAGTGTTAGTATCATGTGTAGGTAGAGGATTCGTGTAGATTTGAAGGTTTTGATTAGGAGGAAAGACATATTTGTTTCCATTACTATCAAGATTATTAATAGATAAAGCATTGGAATTGATTAAGTATTGAACTTTATGCTTTAGAGAATAAAAATTTTCAGTATCATGGCCATTTTGGCGATGGTATTGGCAAAAAGCTTTAGAATCAAAGGATTTTGAAGCTATAGTAGTAGAAAGGAGAGGTCGAATAGGAGGCAAAGTAATCATATTAGCACTTAAAAAACTACTCATAATGGAATGTAAAGATTCAGAGAGAGGAGTAAATGTACGATTCATATGGAAATTAGTGGATGCAAAAGTGGCATTGTGAGATGCAATAGCAACTTGATCAACAACCGCATTCATCTATTTATTAATATTGATGTAGTTGTTAGGTTTCTAAAATTTATTAGGGTTAGGAGAATTATCAATCTTATCAACTTGAAAAAGAGCCATTGGATTGTTGCTCTCAAATTGACTCACTTGTAATTGATAATGATGAAGTGCTGCACAAAATTGTTGAAAAGAGGTAAATTCAATAAGCATAATCTTATCTCTAATATCCTTTTATAAATTTGAAATAAACATGTGTTGAATATCAATATTAGGAACATGATAAGAAATCTGAGCATACAAATGCTTAAATCTACCTATGAAATCAGTCAATTTTTCCTTAGCGTTTTATTTACAATGCATTAAATTCGTTAAGGAAACTTGCGGACCAATGTTATTTTGAAATTGTTGAATGAAGGTATTAGCAAGTTTAGGAAAAGAATCAATGGAAGAAGGAGGTAAAGAACAATACCATTGCAAATCCTTATCACAAAAGGTTATAGCAAACAATTTAGCTAAAATCCTATGGTCATGAGCATAATCACTACAAAGGATTTGAAGTGTTTTAACATGAGTAACAAGATCGCCTTTACCATTATAATTCTCTAGACGAGGCATATCGGCTTGTTGAGGAACAGTAGCACGAATAATGTTTAAAGATAAGGGACTACCCATGTCACATGTAGGAATGCTAAACTTGGATTGAGTTAATGATGCAAGTTGTTGTTGTAAAGATGATACAGTCTGAGCCAAGCTAGTAACTGTGGAATCATTAGAAGACATAGTTGGCATAGTAATGTTATGAACACTAGGAAATGTGTAGGAAGCAGTGGGAATAGGAGATACAATTGGTGGAAAATTTGGAATGACGGTTGGAAGGAGATTAGTATAAGTAAAAGGTACACTATGATATGAAGGTTTTGAGGTAGGTAAAGATACCGGTGGAACACTCACAGGAATAGATGAAATTGGTAGAGATGTAGTCATCAAAGGAGGAGTATAAGTAGGAATACTAGGTAAAGGAAAAGAAGAAGGTCCTTGAATAATGATATGAGGTGTATATCCTAGATCTTCAGCCTCTTGAGCTAAATTTTTAACATTTGAATACACAAGATGAGTGATACCACGCAAGAAATTAACACCTTGGTCACTAACATGAAATACTTTCTTAAGAGCCTCTATAGCTTGAATAGAATCTTGATTATGGTTTTCTTGGATAAGCTAATTTCCCATTTTATCAAGATCAGTTGAAATTTTTTGTACTTGTTCAGGAGGAACTCTTAAAGCATCTTCCTCATCATGAGATGAGTGAGAAGAGTTATGCTCCATAAAAGGATTAGAACCATGAGTATTCAAGTTGTCATCTGGGATCCTACAAAAAGGAGAGGAAGACTCAGGATCAAAGGAACCCATGAGTCTATGGCTTCCTCTAACTGAGATACTATAAGTAGTACTAGAAGTGGTAAATCTCATACACCGATGTAGTGTAAATGAACTAATTTAGAAAGAAAAGAGTTGATATTAATTTTTTGAAAGGAAATGCAAGAACATAAAAGAAAACTAATCTAATATGCATGTAAGAGATAACATAAAATATGTAAATCTAATACTAAAAAGAAATATTTTTCTATCGCGGGTTCACCAAAATGTAAAAGATAAAATGAATGATAGGGGTGTATAGTGGTGTGTTCATTTAACATAAAATCCCTTACATTTAAATATGTTGTGATTATTATTGTTATGGGGGTAAATGAGATACTCTCCTTCTATCCTTAGATATGCAAATGGAAGATCCAAGTTGATTAACCCCAAAAATGAAGGATCAATGCATAAGTGAATCAATCATTTGGAAATAAGAAAGAAGGAAGATCTAAGTACCCAGTTTATTGATTTGATTAATTTGAATGTATTTAGATTTATATAGATTGAAAACCTTAACTGAATTAAATAGGATAAATTCACTAACCTTGAAATATTACAGATCAAAGAATGTTGTTTTCTTAAGCCTGTGTTGAGTTTCTGGAAAATCCAAGACCAGATCTAGAATAGAAACGCAGAGACAGACAAAACCTAGAAATCTTTTTCTGTTCTGAGATAGTTCTGATTTGTACCCTCAAGTCAATGTCACCATTTGCCAAAATTTCTGATTGTGCCCTAGGTCATAATCAACCTAAAAAGTCTCAGACTGAAATTCTATTTTTGGATCCCAGAAGTTTGCCGAAAAGGGTATTTGAATCTTCATCCCAATGTGCTGTTCCAAACCTGTTCCTGCAAGAAAAAGGGGTTTGTTTGTTGGGGATGGATTTTCCTTAGTCAAACCCTAGTTTTGTAATTAACCTCATATATA
>MU223153.1:555815-587607 GCA_018584345.1 Thuja plicata
TAGAATGGAGAATGTAGGATTTCTTCAATCAATTTATTTGTATATCTTCAACACCAATCTTGAATGGGTTCTTGAATTGAAAGAGACTTGGAGGAATGTAGATGGAGAAATCTTCAACAAGAGGGCTCCATGGAGCTTGAATCCTTCAATGGACACCAATGGATCTCCTTGATGAAAGTGGATACTTGAGAAGTGTTTGAGAATGGATTAATGCTTCAATGGATACTTGGCTAACTTCAAATATTGCTTCTTCACCTTTGAAATTCACTCTTCAAGTCTTGAGCTCTTGCTTGTATATCATTGATGGTTAGAGAGTCTTCATGCTTAGAGAAAATTAGAGAGAAAAGCTTCCTTTTATATGAAATCAGGGCACAATATTCTAGAGAGGTTGACATAGGAGAATTAAATTCTAATTGGACTCATGCCCCTAGAAGAGGGCCTATGTTAAATATAATTGAGGATTTGTAGTCCCGAAGTCTAAAACAGCCGACCCAGAAGTGGGAATTAACTTTTTCCAAAGACTGACATCCAGAAACTCTAAGATTCTAGAATTTTGGGCCCTAGACATGAAAAAGGTCAATTTTGATCTAGGTCAAGGTCAAGGTTGACCTTGACCCAAAATGTTTGACCTAGACCCCAAGGCCAAAATCCTAGTTTCTTAATCTGGGTTGCCAGAAATAGGCTAGACAAAGTGGAAATGGAGAAGGACAGGGGGATAAAACAATATCAAAGTCAGGAACCCATTCAAGGCACTTGACATGATCCCAAACCACTTACTCAGAAGGCTAAATGATTCTACCATGGAAGTGCTTCCATTTTCCAACTATATAGTTTTTAACTTGTGTGGATTTAGTTTGAGCAATTTGACATAAATATAATTTTGTCTTAAGCTTGGATACATGGTTTGAGGGGATGATTTAAATTATTATATTTTATAATGATCATTTATTTATTGTTTAGTTAGGTCATGTATTAAGGGGATGACTTAAAATTTAAAATATAATTCATGTACATGCAAGATACTATATTGTGATAATTTCATTGTTGTTTACTTCAGACATGTCTTAAGGGGAGGATTCATTGTTGTTTTATAAGAACATATCTTAAGGGAGTGATTCATTTTTGTTTAGTAAGAGCATGTATTAATGTGATGATTGGCTGTTTTAAATTAAGAACTTATCTCAGTGAATGTATGGATGATCACCGGGTCCTTCCCCGAGAACACCAACCGTTGTTAGTCCTTGGATCCCCTGGGATTGTCAGGCAAGTGGTCAGAGGACGTAGGAAGTCATGTAGAACTTCTTCTCTAAGTCAACTCTTCTCAGCTAGGCATCTATATGTTTGGAAATGATACCAGTCCAGTTGAAGTGAGCCTTGTTGGTGGTCATACCATATAAGAAATAATACATCCAGGGGAAGAATTCTCAGGCATGTAGCTCCCCGAAGATCTTGCATAAGAAGATAATTCCCACCTGGATGGGCTCCTTAAAGTTGGAGCGTGGAATCTCTATCCACATATTCTTGTAGTCTTAGTGTGAGATTTTTATCCAATATGTATTGAGGTGGCGTTAGGCCATTTCTTCAATGCCCTCATACTACTAGAGGGCCTCAGCCTTGGTGAGGGAAATAGCTCTCACAAATTGTAGGATACGCCATCCCCTGGTAGTTGTATCATAGTCCAATGTGATGAAGGACACTGGGAATCTGAGGGGAGTAGGGGAAACCAACAAAGCAGACATACTACTATGGCGATAACCCCTATCTAGGAGTAAAATTAGCTCTGACACTTGTACTGAGCATGGAAAGCCAGCTTCTTGAATTATTCTGGATGTCGCTAAGTTAATTGAGATGGAGTCATTGGAGCATCAAAGTTGATATATAATATCAATAAGGCCCTACAATTTGGCCCATGTGCCAACATCTATGTCTGTGATCTCTTTTAGTGTAGACTCAATTCGGGACCCATGAATTATCCTGTTATTATTATAATTCTGGGTTAGCGGGAGCTTAGCCAATGTCTTTTCTAACTTGTTCTTCTTGCTGGTGTCTGCAGAGACACTTGGGAGTTTTGGACTCCCGAGAGGTGAAGATCTTGAAGCCATTTCTTTCTTATTTTAACCTATACCTGCAAACCAGACCATTGTCAATACATAAACGATGAGAGGTTCCAGATTCCGGAGGCCTTGAGAATATCTTCGCCTTTTCACCTGAAATAGAGCATTTTTAGGGCATCCTAAATGAGATCATATGTCTCAAATTCTATACAATTTTAACATATAAAATATTTCTCATTTACCGAGGATCTAAAATGATAACTCAAAAAGGTCACATGAGGTGGGAAATTCCATATTAATTAACACACTTGACACTTAGCTTGACAAGACAGTGACCGCCAAGAATAAGATAGGTGGCCCTACTACTGTACTTTAACATGCGCCTACCCACTTGGCTGAGTAATGACAAGATCAGACGAATGTTCTGGCGTGAGTGGCATGAATTTCATTTGGGATAAGTTTTAATTGTTTGTTTGTGGGAACTAATTTTTCCATTAAGGCAGAAAAGATGGAGGAGAGAGAAAACTAATGGCCTACTGATGAGCTGGCCTCTACAATGGACACACCTACCTCCTCCTCATCTAGGGCATCACCAACCAGGGTGGTGAGCCTAGTTATTGAATGGACATGGTCTGAGAACTCATAAAGAATAAGGAAGATAAGGGGTCCTTTAGGGGAAATTCCCATAACACCCACCTGAACTAACAATCTCAGCAATACCGCATTTATAGGCAAGGATAGAGCATACAACACACTGCCGAATCACAAAATTTACATACCAGGGAAGAAATCATAGTGACATAGCATAGCTCACACACTCTAGCCTACAGCTCTGCCAACCAAACTCTCAGAGCACACCCTATAGACTCTACCACACGGGACACCCACAAGCTATTTACAACATATACAAAAAATGTACAAGATAGCCAAAACTAGACTAACCTACAAACTCCCCCACACGGGGAGTGCATAATATTTATAGGGATTTATAGCTCAGAAGGGTGGGTGTCTTTCCTTCTGAGCTAGATGACTATAAAGGGAAGAGGACACACCAGACTCGTGAATAGCATCATTTCAAACAGTAGATGCAACCTTGAGCAGCGAAACAGATGAAAACAAGAAGAAAAATGACCAAGAATATACGCGGAAAAGAGAACAAACAAAATGGACCATCCGCATGAGAAAACAAAAGGAAAACATGAAGCACACGAAAAATAATGAGACAAAGCAGGAACACACAACAAAGAAAGAATAAAGAAGAAAGGAAAACAAAGAGAAAGCCCAAGGGAATAACTAAATCTCAAAACATTGAATGAAAGGACCTGTAACTGCTTCACTCTGTCACCTAAACACCCCACCAAACTTGACGAACACACCTCTGTGCCTTCAGGCCCAAACATTTCACTCAGAAAAAAAATCACTTTGCTCTCCAAAAAATTTCACTAGAAGGTAACGTGTTTGCGGTAAGTGTAAAAATGACAAGGTAAAACACCTTAAGTAACGCCTGGGAAAGCACATTAATTACCAAAAGTAACTTTGAGAAACACGCCGACAGTCAGGGTCTGGACCCGTAAACACCTAACAGACATCTCTCTTCCAAAGAGAAGGAAACGATGGTTGGGCATAGAAGATCTGGGGAAACCCGCTTGGGATGACACTTTGCGACACAGATCCCAGAAGAAACAATGAACACAATAGGGAAACCAAAACTAGGCAGGACTAGGAAAGCCCAAGAGAAACAAGGGATACAAACCAAAAAGAAACGGAAAACTAAAAAGGAAAAGAAAGAAAAGGAAAGAACAAGGGGGACCTAGCATTTTTTGCACTAAAATCTAGGGAAGGGTATGCAGGGCATAAAAAATGGAGACTCACTGGGATAGATTCCTCATGCATTTGAGAACTCCAGAACTCTAGTTGAAATGATGGGGACCTTATCATTAGTAGAGAAGTGGTGTCACGTGGTGACTTTAGAATCAGGGAAACTTGCTAAGATGCTGATACCAATTTCTTCCATTGGGCGTGCTCTGGGTGTTATATGAAGGGATGAAGATAGAACTTGGCCGGAGAGAAAATAGATAAAATACACTAACATAGCAAAGTTGGCACCCCCATAGGTTTTTCTTATTTTCCTAAGATCTGGATCTTCTCATCCCCAACTCCTTTATCGTTCTTTTTTTGTGAATGAGAGAGGAAGTACTACTTTAACCTAGGTCCTCAAGATTATCTTGTTACCATGGTAGTACCTCTTTCACCTCATCATCCTTTTGATTATCAAGTGGAGTGATAAAAATCCATCATAGGGAAATTTTTTAGTTGTATTTCTTCATTTTGGGCGCCCTTCGTAGAGAGTGCAGTCAATCTATCTTTCTCTGAACCCCTTTAGTTCTTAGTACTCAAATAACGCCCTTTTCAAAATGATAGGTGGCCTTTGTTTTCTTGGGGAGGAACATCAATATGCAGATCATAGAAGTACCTCCAACGTTCAAAATCCTATGTGAAGAACTTCTCAGGATGAGGATAAGGCCCGACTTGTGTACCATTCAGTTTCGGACCGCTAAAATACGCGAGGGGAATTTATCAACTTACGCAACTTTTATGAAAAGAATACCATTCCCACAGGAGAGGATGAAACAGTGGGGAGACCCAAAGGAAAAGAAACCAAAAAAAAGGAAGAAGAAAAAAAAGACAGACATGACACCAAAAGACCGGGGCAAAAGCCCCTGGGGAAAAGTTATTTACAAGTGAGGGCATACCAGAGTGATACACTTGAAGGATACTTACAAAGGACATATACATATGATACATCTCCCACATGGGAGTTCATTTTTCCTTCTCACTCAAAGTAGTGTTTAACAAACTATCCGTTGATGGGCAGCGGGACAACTTCTCTGGTTAAGGAACTGAGATGGTATGTGTTGGCTCCACAAATTTCGTAAATTTTTTAAGGTCCAAGCCAAAGCCTCTGAAAATTGGTATGTTTACCTTTATTTTTCTAGGCCCTGTCCCATAGAAGGACCAATTCTAAGAGTTGAAAAACCTTGAATTGGGCTCTCTTTTCAAATCATCACTTGACTATGGCTTGGTTCTTGGAAAAATGTTCCAGGGCTTGACCTTTTTTTCTGTTCTAGCCACACCGGGTTAAGGAGATGCACCTCAATGATGTTACCCTGATTTTTAAACTCTTGCATGAAATGTAAGACTGGGACTTGTAGGTTCACAAGAAACAATGGATTTAGTCCATACACCAGATGAAATGGGGAAGTCCCCGAAGTGGCTTTTATTTGGATGCGGTCTGCCCACAAGGATAACTTTATTTTTTGATGCCAATCTCAGGGATTTCTTTCGAGCAGGTGCTTGATTACTTCTAAAAGGTTCTTGTTGGTTGATTCAGCTACCTATAACCACTTAGATTTGGTCTGTTCTGACTATAGACCCTATTTTCCCTAAGTGTGATCATACCCCCAATTATGTCATGATAATGTTACTTTGGCATAATTCATTTTAAATCAGATTTAATACCCTCGGTGATTTTTATCACTAAATTATTTTAACTACTACAACCATATAATTCAAATCAATTCAAACCAACTAAAACAAATAAAATTCAAACATGGCTATAGTATTTAATCATAAAGAAATTAAATAAATCTCAATGTATCTCATCTCTTACAAATGAACCCATTCCCCTGGCCTAATTAATTTAATTAAAATGGCTATAGTCCTATTAATTATTAAAAAGCAATTAATTGTTTAAATAATTAATATCTTATTTTTGAATGAATTAAATAATTTTAATTCATTTCATTAATATTCCTCTAAACCCCTAACCTAACCCACTTCAACCACTTTGACTCTAGGTTCAAACCTATCCCAACCTAGTCACCCCATGCTAATCTAATTCTAATCCTAAATTCATCCTAACCCAGCTCCTAATGTTGTCACATTCCAGTAGGGAGTGATTAAGGACTCCACCCACTTGAGAAAGTCAAGGAATCTTAAGATTCCTTTCCTCAGGTCCATTTTCTCAGGCCACCCTCTTACACCCTTCACTTGCTTCTTTAAGGCTGTCATTAATTCCTCATTAATATAGATTCCTTAAGCCCATGTCTCCCCCATGCCTATTGATTGCCTTTGGCATTTATTTCTTCTTACACACCATTAATGAATTTTTCAACTCATTAATGCACCTTGTCCCCCCTCTCTCTCCTAATTCATCTATAAATAAAAGGGTTTTTTGAGCACAATAAAGCCTTCATCTTAGATTAAAATTGTATTGTTATGCTGTTAGAATAAACCTAGATTTATATCACATTTCATATTTCATGTTTATGCATTGTTAGTTTCATGCTTTTTAGAGCTAGAATGCATGTTGTTTAGATATCTTTCTCATTTTAACTCAAATATTTCATGCTAGGATGTATATGTCACTGAAAGAGGCACAATCTAAGGGAAATTATGTTGTTTTTCATACTCTTATTAGTTAGAAAGTAATAGGTCAATTTTAGTGGATTTATATTCTCATCTAACCCCTTTTTTGCTAATGCAATGATCTATTGAAGTGTTGTGTCTTTCTTAAATAGGTACAAACATCACACACACATTTCTGGTGCCCATCGCGGGGCTTGATTTCCAGATTTGCCTCATTTTGAATCTACTTTTCACTAATTTGCATGCACAGGATTTTGTTACAGAGTCGTTTCTGGTCATTCTGGATCACATCCAAGATACGCGCTCGCATTGCAGAAAATGAAGCTCGCATCCAGGATTTCCTAGATCATTTTTTATTTAAGATCGTAGTTGGGGAACATACAGTCACATCTAGTGATAGAGGATTGCATATGGTATACTATATCGCATCTAGTTATTTTAGGTTCACATCTGGTTGGATAACTTGCATACTTCATTTTCCTAACCTTAACATCTTAACCAGTTGTGTTTTTGACATTTTGATAGCCTAACTAGTGTTTTGCAGGATGTTATCAAAGGTTTTTCATGGGAGATAAAAAAATAATACTAAATTTTTTTTTTAGATTTCCAAACCCCCATCTTGCCCTCTATTTATATGCTTTTCACGCTAAAGACATTTTCTAATTTTCCACTAAACTGACTAGAGGACTATGCTCTTTTCCTTATTAAGGAAAATCAGAAACTCACACCTTAGTTTATGGGTTGAAAGGAATTTGGAGATAACTGAACCAAGAAAACATAACTAAATTTCTTTTGGACAAGTAACTGAACAATCAAAACATTAAATTTGTGGGCTAATTGAACGAATAAATTGTCTAATTTTGGAATCACAAATTGAACAAGCTACTCATTTAACATTGTGGATTAATGAGACAAGCAAATCTACTTTCAAGAATTTTGTTTTCCTTAGGTAGGAAAATATTAAATCGAGCACAACATTGCTTGAGGGAATGAACTTTTGTTTGAATCTATTTTGGGAGAAAATGGCATAGATTAGGAGAGTATGCTCTTCTTCTTTGGAGGAACCAGAAATATAGACGTCCTACTTTCACCAATCCTTTGTAAGATTATTTAATAGTAGAGGGCCTTCTGATTGAGGAAAAAATCTCTCAAGAACAACCCAAGTGAGGACAGGTTTTACGCCAACCCTTCCAACTCACTATAAATAATTGCTTCCTCATAGGCCAAAGCCTCGGAAGATAGAGCCAATTTTGTTCATAGAATTTTGACATCATTATTTGAACATGCTTGGGTATGTATAGAGTGGAGCCACTTGAATCTTGCTTGCGAGACTACATATACTTAAGTATGCATAGGGCTATACACCTCAATTTTTCCTTGTGCAATTCTATGGGGGATGGTTTTGAAAGGATTGCCCAATAATAAACAATATTTCAACTAAAAGAATTCATGATTCATCCCCAAAAGGGTGATAATCTTTGTGCAAGGAAAAAAGTAATTGCTCCAAGACACTCGTCATATCATGCCCTCACTTGCATTTGGAGTTGGCTAATACAACATCATGACTGGAGCCATTGCATACTTGGTGATGGCTATATTCTGATTAGCATTTGAGTGTGTACCTAAGTCAATGAGCAAAGATTTTTATCCTCCACCTAGAAAATAAGGATAAGATGTGTGTCTATTTCACCCTCCTAACAATGCAAATATGTTTGACGTACCTAAAAAATCATTAAAAAGATAACATCTTCAAACAAAGAAAAAATTTCAATCCTCGATCAATGCATGTGTTTTCATTCACTAACGAATCTTAGAATGCAAAACTACAATCAAACGAACTTCATGCATTTCCAAAATAAACTTTTCAAAACTGATCAAATCTAATAGAGACATCAGAAAATCACATCCTAGATTTCCTTAATCATATTCAATATTAAGGCTCACATCTAGTATCACTGGCTCGCATTTAGTTAGCACAGTGTCACATCTGGTATTTAAGCTCGCATCTAGGGTTGTCAGTAGATCACATCCAGTATTTCTAGGCTTGCATTTGGGAGCTCACATCTAGGACAGTGGGCGCTTGCAAGATAGTATCTTAGAAAGTCTCAATTTATTTGCATACCCTTTTAGCTCTTTAGTCTATCCTTGTTGTCTTTTCTACTCACCCTATCGTTATATCAAAACACTTTTTCAAATGTCCACCTTGCATATCATGTGAGTTTCTTGTAATCTATCTCAATACATGTTGTCTATCCGCTTCTTACAAATACTTGGTTCCCAGTTCACTATCAGGGCATTCTAACACTCTGACACTAGAATCATTTACTTCCACCAAAACTTGAATGATACTTCCACCTAGACACACTCACTTGAACGATTCACGATACCACCTAACACTCTTGGGAAATGTTGACAAAAGTTGAGACACAACTTCATGGTTAACACAAGATGCAACAAGTACACCTCTAAAGGATCAAAAGTGCCTCCTAAATCCCTACACTTTCTAGGAGAAACATCTTGCAATTCCCTACTCGATCTAGACCCTCCAAAAATGGACAGATCCACTCATGGATGGAGTGAGGCTTTTGAACAAAATGACAATAGAAAAGGCCAAAAGCATGAAGATCTCAATGAGAATGAAGAAACCGCATTTGAACATCATCCATTTGGATTAGACAATGAGGGCGAGATCCCTGAAGATGAGTATTCTAAACTCAAATAGAGTAAGAGGTTCCACAAAATATTGGAAAGGATAATTGATGACGATAAAGAGAAATACTTCCTCCATTTGGCATCCACTGACATAAAATTACCCCTAGATTATGATGTGAAGAAACTCAAAGAAAAGGAGGTACCATCTCCTATATTCATTCTCACCAAGAAACTCACTTTGATGCAAACAGAGCTTTTAAATCTCAAATAGGAAAAAGCGAAACCCAAAACAAAATACTTTTTGGACACCATTTGTCCATTCCCTTTTGACAAGAGTATCACTATGGTTCCATTCCCTCCTAATGTGGCATGGCCAAAATATGACAAGTATACGAGAGAGACCGATCCACATGACCATGTTCAAGAGTTTTTTTCTCTTAGCATAGAGTACATGCATGAACCCACTTACCTCATGCGACTATTTCTTGGAAGTCTAGGAGGCAACACCATGGAGTGGTTCTCAAAACTAACACCCAAGGTCAAAAAATTTGAGGAGTTGATTCAACAATTTATTCAAACTTACTCCTAAAACATCCAACATGATGTGACTATGATGGAACTATGTAATACTAAACAAAAGACCAACAAATCATTTACACACTTCCTACAAAGATGGAGGAAAATCTTTGCACGATACTCAAGAGCTATCCCTGAATCTGAGAAGATGGAAATCTTCATTAATAACTTGGTACCAGAATTAAAGTACACATTACAAATACAAGACTCCCCTAGCTTCAAGAGAATGATGAAAAATGCCCTCCGTATCAAAGAAGTTATGGTCAAAAAGGGGGAGATCAGTCTTCAAAGTGAAAAAAAACCTAACAACTCCAACTCCAAACCTAAATGGTGTAAATAGAACAAGAATGTTGTCAATGATGGTGTAGTAGACACATCCAATGTTGGCTCTAAACCTGAGGTATTCAATCTCACTAACAGTATGCAAGAAAGCAAAGATTCCAAGGTAATGACTCCCATACCCAAAGCAAACACTGATAATAGAAAGGGTCGGAAATGGACTTCAAAACTTCAAAGAACATTTACTCCTTTGGGAGAGTAGATCTCGAGACCATTTTGAAGACACTTCTAGACAACAAAGTTCTCACAATCCCAAATACCAAACCGTGGGAACCAATGGTCAAACCCAGATGGTGGGATGATAACTCCTATTGTGTCTTTCATAAAAACAAAGGACACAAGACTAATAATTTCCTTAAACTTAAACATGTCATTCAAAACCTCATTGAAGGAGGTAAGATCAAAGTGGACAGACACACTACCAATGAAGATCATACAACATTCAACAAACCATTTCCTAATTATGAAAAAGGGGAAACATCTAAAGGGAAGAGTAATGAAGTAAACTACACCTATTCCAACAATGATAATGTGATCAATATGCTAGACATTAAGAATGAATCAATTAATGTGGTCACAATCAAAGGTGTTTCATTCCACTCAAATGTAGTAACATGGAGCCAAGCACAGGTCACTATCAAAGGACCCCAAAAACCAGCATCAACGTCCAAGGTTCCTATCATTACTATCCCTAAACCAGTAGTGAAACACATGGTTACTATTCCTAGAGCAAAGTATGACTTGGTAGACCAATTGCAATGAACCTCTGCCAAAATTTTCATTTTCAAATTGCTCAAAATATCCACAGTACATAGGGAAATCATAGAACAAGCTCTACATGCTGCTAACATCCCAAAGGATATTGATATAGAAAAATTCCAAGCAATGGTCAATCACATCTCAGCACCACATTACCTCTCCTTTTCTGAAGAGGATGATAATTCATTCACACATCCACATAATCAACCCCTCCATATCGAAGTCCTCATTCATAAATCACGTGTTAGATGGGTGTTGATAGATGGAGGTGCAGGATTGAATATCTATACACTTACTCTAATCAAGAAACTGGGTATTTTAACAAACCATTGACTCTAAAAGAAAAATAACTATCAAAGCTTATGATGAGGAAGAAAGATCCTCTAAAGGACTTATCATTCTTCCTATCAGAGTCAGACCAATTGAGAGGAATGTCATATGTCAAGAATTGGATCTACCCCTGGCCTACAATATCCTATTGGGGAGACCATGAATTCATGAAATGCAAGTTGTGCCATCTACTTACCACCAGTGCATAAAATTCCCACATAATGGGGTGGAAGTAACTATTCCTATAGATGCTAACTATACTTGTAATAATATTAAAGCAGGTAGTATGATCTTGCATAACAAGGAGGCTATGGATGAGATTACTCTTTAAACTACCAAGGACATGGTTATGAAGAGTTTTGGAAAAACCTTAAAACTTGAAGAAATAGGTATGGGAGAATACAAGCTGGACCTGCCTCTGTCAATGATAGAACTTCCCATATCACCAAGATCCTATGGAAAATCTTCCTCAACATTCACATCTACTGCATCCAAGGAGCCAAAAATACACAAAGTGACTGGCATGGTAAAGGCATCCCCATCTTCTTTAGATAACACAAAAGAACAGGCAGTCTTGGACTGGCTTTACAAAGGAGAACCAGCAGAAGCTGAGGTCAAACATGTAGAGATATCCCCATAACAGTATGGAAATGGATATGATTTCCTCAAATAGATGGGATTATTGAGCCTATATAGAGATATCCTCATAGAGATATCCCCATAACAACACAGGAAGAGGAATTATTGAGCCTATACCCATGGAATTCTAGAATACCAGAGACAAAATAGGACTGTGTTTTAATACTAAAACTAACAAACCTACTTCAAAAGACAGCCCAACCTCAGACAAAGGGAGTGATGAAACAGATGAACTAGAGTAGTGGTCCTATGAAAGGTTATTACATGTTGGCACAGATAATCCCAACTATCAAGGAGAGCACTATGTACCCAGCTTTGAGGTACCACAAGATCTTCACACCCCTTTGTTAGCACAACCTCCCATTCAAGAGGTAGGAGAATCAAAAACATATGATTCAAAGATACCCTTGATAGAAATAGCTATAGAAAGCACACCGTGATGATAGGATTTACTTCCTAACTGGGGGTAATTGGTCACAGTTTCACATATTCTTGATCTACCACACTTTGATCCACAAGAAGCTAGCCGAGTACACCAGATAACTATTGTTGAATACTTAAATAGATCTAATGATGAGGTCATTGAATCCCATGATTATGAATGGGATGAGCTATCTATTGCCACAAAAGATATTGAAATAGATACAATTCACATGTTTGCGGCTCCCTTAGCTCCTTGTGAAAAGTATAAAACTATTCCCAACAACACTGATAATCCTGAAGCAGAAGAAGAATTCCTTCTCCCTGTCAGAGATGGAGAGACTGGTGCTTTCCTAAGTCTGGAAGAAGTTCTAAGGCGACAAGAAAGAAGCCTCCTTTTATGGAGAGATGAAGATGATAATTATATTGATGATTCACTAGATTTTGGTTCACATATGACTAACAATGACCCTTTTTATAATGATTTAACTCTTATTGATCTAAACATTGAAGAAATTAACTTAACAGAACATGTCATGTTGGTTAATGGTCTTGATGCTAACGTGGTGTTGTCCTTCCCTAAGTCTGATTCCTTGTCTTTGATACACCTAGACCTCATTTATTGGACTAAAACAGATCCTACGCCTATCCTTGACTTTACCAATGACTACACCCTAGCTTGCTATCTCAATGCTTCCAAACCTTACCCTTCTTCCACCAATGTAAGAAGAAAGAACATGTCACAAGAGGATATCAAGTTTCTCAGTCAAACATTGAAAAAAAAGGGGATTGATGGTGAAAACCACATTGTGGTAGTGTCAGATCCTAAAATAGTAAAAATAAAAGACGTATCCAATGGTGAAAACCTCTTAGAGGTTCCAAAGGATGAGATTCTTGATATCCTCCCTGAACACTTTCAAGAAAGGTCTTCCATTCTAATTGAACCAACAGAGCCAGTAAATTTTGGCACCATTGAAGATCCTCAAATAGGACACCTAGCACAATCTTTGTCAGAAGAGGAGAAGACACAGTTTGGAGAGTTCTTGAGGGAAACAAAGATCAACTTTGCATGGTCTTATACAAATAGGCCTAGACTAGATCCTAATCTAATCATGTATTACTTATCTATAGCTCCTGGGATCAAGCCCGTGAAACAAAAATTTAGAAAGATGCATCCTCACATTGCATTACTAGTAAAATAAAAGCTAGAGAAATTGTTAAAAGCAGGATTTATCAGAGTCATTGCCTACGCAGGATGGATATCCAATGTGGTCCCCGTGTCTAAATCTGATAAATCTATCAGGATATGTATAGAATTTAGAGACTTAAACAAAGCATGTCCTAAGGATGACTTCCTGCTACCTAACATTGACATGATCATAGACCTCATAGTAGGAAACTAGATGTATTCATTAATGGATAGATTCTTAGGCTATAATTAGATAAAAATTTCCCCTAAGGATTGAATGGAGAAATTTCAACTCAGGCTCAATCTAAAGAAGTGTGCCTTTGGGTTCCAATCAGGGAAGCTCCTAGGATTTATTGTTTCACTGAAGGGAATTGAAATGGATCCTACAAAAATCAAAGCTATTCTAGAAATGACTCCTCCCTGCAACATTAGTCAAATGAGGATACTACAAGGGAGACTTCAATCTATCAGGAGATTCATGTCACAACTTTCTGACATATCCCAACCCTTTACCAAATTACTACATAAAGGGGTCACCTTCAAATGGGATGAACACTGTGAAGCCAACTTCAGAGAACTAAAAGGGTACCTGGCTACTCCTCCTATTCTTATGGCGCCTATTCATGGCAAGCCATTACTCCTCTATATTTCAGCTACAACTACATCATTAGGAGTATTATTAGCACAAGAAGATGAAACAAAGAAAGAAAGATCTATCTACTACATCAGTAGAATGCTAGTCTCCTATGAGCTCATTTACAAGATTATTGAGAAAGCATGCTTAGCAGTCATCATCACATCACAAAAATTGAGACACTACATGCTTTCTCATACAGTAAGGCTCATTGCTAAGATCGATCCTTTAAAGTACCTCCTGAGAAAAATAGTGTTAACAGGGCATCTAGCAAAATGGGTCCTCATCCTAAGTGAATTTGACATTGAGTATGTCGACAGGAGGGATATTAAAGGACAAGTCCTCACTGATCAACTAGCTGATTCACCATTTCAGGATGATGAACCTTTAAAAATTGAATTCCCTAATGAGACCATTATGCATCTAACTGAGTACCCATGGAAGATGTACTTTGATGGTTCTTTCACACAACAAGGCTCTGGGGCAGGAGTTCTATTCATAACTCCTTAAGGCTACAAGATACCCAAGTCTTACAAATTGATGTTCCTGTGCATGAACAACATTTTAGAATATGAGGCACTAGTCAATGGTCTTAAGCTTGCCATGGAATGAAAAATTGTAGAGTTACACATGTACTATGACTCCCAACTCGTTATAAATCAAGTTAATGGAGATTACCAGATGAAAGATGAAAATTTGACACCCTACAAGCAACTGGTTGATGACCTAAATAAATACTTTGTCTTCATAACATTCCAGCAGATACCCAAAATAGAGAACAAAGTTGCATATGCTATGGCTACATTGGCATCCATGTTAAAACTAGAGGAACATCAGTTCTTCTATGAATTCTTAGTGGAAGAACTCTCCTATCCTACCTTTGATACCCCTGAATACCAAGTAATTTGTGCTTTGAACACTTGTGCTAAAAACACTAACTTCATTTTCTAAACAACTATCTTATCCTCGCTTGGGATTTGTCTGCATTTCTATCTTAGGATCAAGTCATTCTAAACTGGGGGCATCTTTTCCAGTCTGATAGGTTGCATTTACTAGGTTGTCATAGGCTGGTTTGTCTTGTGATACGATGCTTTCTAATACTTTCACTACCACTATTACTTTCACAATACAAGGATGACACAAACATTGCACAACCATGAACTATGTTCATATGAACTACATTAGATTACAAACAAGAAGAAAATTATACACAAACATGGAACACATATTTTATTGAATTTCAAACTTTTGATTGTTGAATCTCTACTATGCTTGAAAAATGAGTCAATAGTATTTCTTAGTTCTAACTTAAACATAGTTTGATCTTGGTTTGATTATGACTCTTTTATAAACCCATGATTTTTTCACTAGGGGCATCTAAATAGTTATGAATTTTATTTGATTGATTCATAATTGATGGTTGTTATGTCTTCTGAGTTACTCCATGACGTCTGCGTAAAGACAAAGAGTTGCAAGGATGGGGGCATAATTTTTCTTGGTTTTCTACGTATGGTGATTGTTCCAAATGATCCTATAAATTTCACCTAACTTGGATTTTTATGGTAAGAGATGCCACTATGGGTGGATAGTCGCATATATCTCAATCTTTGTTATGTGCAAACTATAGTGAGGTTGACACAATTTCCTTGTTTATTTTCTAAAAAGATCAAATTCTCACTAAGGTATAGGAAGCATAATGTACCCAAGGATATGAATTTTCAAGGTCATTGTGGGTCCAATATCTTGCCTTACACAGAATCTGGTATATTTAAAGGAAGGTGACTATCTTGTCATCCTGGCTTCTATGCCTTGATGCCTAAGTCTATTTCTGACATTCCAATAAAATATAGTATTCATACTTTCATAATATCAATAGGTATTAGTGATGGTTGTACTATCAGGTGGTATCCGTTCTGAAAAGTGCCCAATGATGATAAAAAGCTACAATATCTGCAAATCAGTGACAAGTCTTAAAAGTCTACATATAGCTACATTTAAAGATTGCATGCTGCATTTGTGAAAGAATTTAATAAGCATAGGAAATTTGTTCTCAAAAATGATTTCTAAATCCAAGTTAAGTACATCCATTTACTATCACTAATATTTATATCATTTCACATTCATAGCATACATTTTGCATTCATAAAATGAGACAAAAAGAAAATATGAAAAACAAAGCATTTATGCATCTTACATCTTAAGTACATCCATACATTTTAAAATTGCATAAAGAAAAATGAAAAACATACATTTTCATATTCACATAGTATCATTTGAAACATATTTATATCAGTGATAAAACCACCAAAAATGATGTCATCATCTAAATCTAACTCATCAAGAGACCAAGCTATCATTACATGTGCCAATAACTCTATCAAAGCAAGAAGCAAATCATGAAACATGTCAGAATCAGGAACAGTTGCATCAGATATATATCTCAAAATGTGATACAAAGATCAAAATATAACACAAATTTACATAAAGAGTATCAGCATGTCAGAAGATCAGAAAGAATCAGATATATATGTGTGTGTGTGTGTGTGTGTGTCATGTACAAAAGTAGGATCTCAGCAGGATCTAGATATACAAAATACATATGTGAACAACATACAACATCAGCTATGGCTACCCCCCTCTCCCTGATCTAGAGGAGGAGGAGGTGGTACAAATGGAGGAGGAGGAGGCATGGCCCCCTCTGACTATTGAGCCAACCATGAAAATGATGTTTCTCTTTGCCCCTCTAGCACCGTTGCATGATAAAGAGCATAATAATAAGTCACTCTCTAGCCCTAATGAATAGTAGTATGAGCACGCTTATCTCACTTTGTCCTGAGCCTCTCTAGTTGTGTGTCTCTCTCTACTCTTAGTCTCTCCAGCTGTGTATCCTAATCAGAAAGAAAAGCATCCGCTACTATAATCCTGGCCTCTACTATAGTAGCTCTAGCCTCTAAAGCTATAATCTAAGCCCTACGCTACTCTCTCTCTTTCTCACACTAAGAAAGTGAATCTCCATCTCTGCCAAATCCCCTACCTGAATCCTGTCCTGAGGCCCTGTCTTGTGATCTGTCAGGCTATCTTTGCCTCTGCTGATCCCTTGTAAGTAATGGACCTGGATCTAACTGAGGAGCCACAAATCTAAATTGGATGCAATGATCCTCTCCACTCCCACTAGAAACAACTATGTGGCCACCCACTATGCCACCACCCTTGTCATCTCCACTGTCATCCCCCTCATTTGGAGGAGGATGTCTCCCATCCCTACCTCCATCTCTACCACCATCCCTCCCTCTATGTCAGACACCGCCCCTGTCTCTCTAAGCTCCTCCTCTCCCTCTGACAGGATGATCATCAGGATCATAATCTAGTGGCTCCTCTATACGAGGAATGATCTCCTCTGGTACTCTGAAATGAGGAAATCAATGCTAGAGCATCTCTATGGTATAACCATCTGAACAACCTGCATCTACAACATCCAAGTGAAGATCCCAGTCTACTCTAACCATGTCATGAATCTCCTTATGAGCAGTCTCATAAATCAACTGAGCACCCCAAAATGGTACTTCATCTCAGATCTGGGCATATATAGTGATATCCTGAGTCCTACCTTACAGTCGGTCCTACTGTCTCAAAACTTGAGAGACCACAAGCTGATCTACAACATATCTAGTCAGTCCAATAAGATACCTACTCTAGAATGAATATGGAACCTGATGAGCATCTAAGGTCCACTCCTCACAATCTAAAAAGGGTCACTAGATGACCTCAGTCATATCATCAAAGAGCTACCACCAGTACTCTACCTTTCCCACATGGGGCTGCTGAATATGACCTGCATACATATATACATAGGCCTACTCTAGGGCCCGCTGTCTATCTACTATCAGTCATGTAACAAGGATGTTCTCCCAGGCCCAGATCTGAAGAATCAATATACCTACAGTCATGCTCTGAGTGTAATGATATACAATATCGTGCAATTCTTGATACATATGGGCTAAGATACAACTACCCCATGCAAATCTCTGTTTGTGGATAACCATCTTCTCTAGCATATCCACCCACCCAACCAAGAACCCATGCTAACCTCTATCAGGCATCAAGATACCATCTATCAAGCCTACTAGTATATAGATAATCGATCATAATGATTGACCATATAGTCCCATGAAAGGTATCTATGATCAATGGTGTCATCCTAAAAATATCAATAGGATGCTCCAAGCACATGACCTGGATATGTGCCTCTAAAAGAAACTACCTCAAAATATGCCTATTTTTCACACATACAAAGATAAAATCAGTGTTCTATCTACAAAAAAAATGCAGACTCTTCATTAGCTAAGTAATTCAAAATTCACGACAAGCAAACAAATCAAAATGGCTAAGTTCCTAAGTCTACAAATGAGATGCGATCCTGAAAGGACATGGTGCAATCTCTTTTACTAGATGTGATCCTGGAAATACAAGATGCGATTGAAACCACAGGGTGTGATCCCAAAAATATGGGATGTGATCCTAAAGGTAGGATACGAGCCTACATGAACAGGGTATAACACAAAGCCAAATTTCAAACTAATTCAAGGAAAAAATAGACAAATGGGATGCGATCCAAGATATCCTTGATGCGATGCAGAAATCTGGATAAACCTGATACAATCTAGGAAATACTAGATGCGACACGGGTTTGACAAGGTGTGATCCGGAATCCCAAATGTGACCTAGAAATCAATGGGCTATAAAAGTTGTAAAAGTGCATAAAAATCAAATTTGCAAAATTTATGAGGTAATTTTTTGAGCACTTACCAGAGGTGGGTAGTAGGTCGGGCACTGGTGTTGACGGCTCATCTCGAAATGATGCTTCCTCACGGGGACCACCATCTTCTCTATAGAGCTCTTGGATTTACTATGGATAAAAGTGAAAATGAATAGTAAAATGGTAATTTTTGAGGCTTATATTGGTCTTTTGAGCCATTTAGGACCTCTGAACCTCCTCCTAGGCAACTGAAACTACATTTCTATTCTCTTTTTAATCAATCAAGAACCAAATCGAAGGTGCCTAAGGTATTTTGCACAGCAAAGTACAATTTTTGCGACAACTCCAAAAAATATAGATTTGCTCCATTTGTTCTGAAAATCCATCCAAGTTGCACATTTCATCATAAATCTTGGTCTGACATCATTTTATCAATCTCACCACTCACATTTTTACATAATTAACTTGGTTACCATATTTTTATTCTTAAACACACCCTCTTTTTCACTTCTTCTACTCTGTTCTTGCCCTAACCGCTTCCTGCAAGTGATACATCATTTCAATAGAGGGATTTTATTCTTTTCCTTCAATTTCATTCCTGAGGAGGCATGATCACACTATCATCAATTAATTGTTTCCTCGAAACAACATTAAAATGACTTTGTTATCAAACAAACTAGGGGCATGACATTTTCCTTGACTAAGTTGAAATTGTTGGATAGAAAGCTTTGGTTATCATAAGCTGGATATCTTGTGTTTCCTCATTTTAAAATATTCTTATTAAGCTCCTGTAGCTTCATTCTAGCTTTTAGATGACAACCAAGTCCAGAATCAGTATTATCAATCTTTGGACGACAACCAAGTTCAAAATTGGTATCTTTAAAAATCTTTTATTGACCTTTGGATGACAACCAAGTTCAAAGTCAAGTCTATCAGTTTAGTTTGATCAAGTGTGAGACTAATCTCATCATGCATTTCGTTCGATCTTGAGCAAAATTTTCAATCTTTCTGAAGTCATACATCAAAAAGCTTTCTTTGAATCAATGCACTGCTTGCACATCAATTCAAAGAGGCACAAATTTAACCACCTATATTTGGTCTGTTCCGACTATACACCCTATTTTCCCTAAGTGTGATCATACCCCCAATTATGTCATGACATTTTTACTTTGGCATAATTCATTTTAAATCAGATTTAATACCCTAGGTGATTTTTATCACTGAATTATATTAAATTCTACAGCTATACAATTCAAATCAATTCAAACCAATTAAAACAAATCAAATTCAAACATGGCTATAGTATTTAATCATAAAGGAATTAAATAAATCTCAATGTATCTCATCTCTTACAAATGAACCCATTCCCATAGCCTAATTAATTTAATTAAAATGGCTATAGTCCTATTAATTATTAAAAAGCAATTAATTGTTTAAATAATTAATATCCTATTTTTGAATGAATTAAATAATTTTAATTCATTTCATTAATATTCCTCTAAACCCCTAACCTAACCTACTTCAACCACTTTGAATCTGAGTTCAAACCTATCCCAACCCATTCATCCCATGCTAATCTAATTCTAATCCTAAATTCATCTTAACCCACTTCCTAATGTTGTCACATTCTATTAGGGAGTGATTAAGGACTCCACCAACTTGAGAAAGTCAAGGAAACTCAAGATTCCTTTCCTCAAGTCCACTTTCTCAAGCCACCCTCTTACACCCTTCCCATGCTTCTTTAAGGCTCTCATTAATATAGATTCCTTAAGCCCATGTCTCCCCCATGCCTATTGAATGACTTTGGCATTTAATTCTTCTTACACACCATTAATGAGTTTTTCAACTCATCAATGCACCTTGTCCCCCCTCTCTCTCCTCATTCTTCTATAAATAGAAAGGGTTTTTGAGCAGAAATAAGCCTTCATCTTAGATTAAAATTGCATTGTTATGTTGTTAGAATAAACTTAGATTTATATCAAATTTCATATTTCATGTTTATGCATTGTTAGTTTCATGCTTTTTAGAGCTAGTATGCATGTTGTTTAGATATCTTTCTCATTTAACTCAAATATTTCATTCTAGAATGTATATGTCACTAAAAGAAGCATAATCTAAGGGCTATTATATTTTTTTTCATACTCTTCATAGTTAGAAAACAATAGGTCAATTTTAGTGGATTTATATGCTCATCTAACCCCTTTTTTGCTAATGCAATGATTTATTGAAGTGTTGTGTCTTTCTTAAATAGGTACAAAAATCACACACACACTACCCCATTGCTCCACAGATAGTAATTACTAGAAAATTTTAGGGTAACACCCCTATCATAGGCCCACTCTAGTAATTGAGCAGAGGAAAATGTTGGGCCATTATCACACACTAGGGAAAAAGGCATTCCAAACCTAGTGACGATATTTTCTTCGATAAAATGAATCACTACATCCATGATGTTGTTCTTGCAAGGTATAGTCTCAGTTCACTGGGTGCAATCATCAATGGCAGTTAAAATACACTAGTGGATTGCTCTTGACTTGGGATTTATCTCTCCTATAAAATCAAATGCCCACTGGGTGAAAGGTCTTGTTTTGAATATAGGTTGGAGAGGAATTGTCGGATTCCACTCCCTTGAAGTGGTAGTTTGACATGTGTGGCATTTCCTTACATGTCTATAGACATCTCCAAAAACATGGGGCCAATAATATTCAACCTGGAGGATTTGATGAGCAGTAGCATCAGCCGACCCATGTTCAGTTCAAAAATTCCCATAGAATTCTTCTATCATTTTGGAAGCTTTTTCTCAGTCCAGACACTGGAGGTATATGCCTTCATAGTTATTTCAGAATAGGGTCCCATTTTTTAGCATGAAATGCATGATTTTTAGCCAGAGGGATCGACATTGACTAGGGAGGAGCCTTTCTAGGCACTGGTCATTCAACAGAAGGTTCACCAAGTCTGCATACTAGGGGTCCTGCATGATGGATTGCATGATGTAGGTGTGGCATTCGATATCCGGATGGGTTTTGGCCATAGCCTTTCATAGCTCTAGTCCTTGGAAAAATTTCATAGGTTGCATTTCTAGATCATATTCTTGAAGGATAGCCATCCACTTTCCTCGACACTCACCTAGTTTGCTTTGAAGTAATAAAGACTTAACGACCTGGTTGGGGAGAATAGAATGCACCTTGCTATGTAGGATATAGTGTCAGAATTTCTTCACTACTCGGACAAGGGAAAATACTTGTTTTTCTAGAGGTGAATATCGTACCTCTACATTCTTGAAAGGGGAGCTCATGAAAGTGATGGGTTGTTCTTCCCCTTCTATCTTTTGCGTTAATATGGTTGCAGCAGAGTGGGTAGAGGAAAAATAACATATGTGAAATGGGAGGGAATAATCTGGCTAGCCAGGATAGGGGCCTCCATGATAGCCTACTTGATCTAGTCAAAGGCCTATTTTTCCTCTGGACTCCACTTGATTTTTGTATCCTTTTTCATCACATCATTTAGATGCTTTACAACCTCGGCGAAACCAATGTTAAAACGTCGGATGAAATTGATCTTCCCGAAGAAAGACCTCATCTCCTTTTTACTACCCGACATTTACAGTTTTGGCAAGGCTTAAACTTGCTCAGGGTCAATAGATATGCCCTTTTCTGAAATGATGTGTCCTAGTAGTTCTCCCTACATTACTCTAAATATGCATTTCTTTGGGTTGAGGGATATGTCGAACTGGGGACACCTCTCACAAATATTGGCCAGATGTGCTGGGTGATCACCTCTCTCTCAAGAGAGAACACAGTTAAATCATCAATGTAGATGATTATACATTTGTTTGATAAGCCTTCAAAGGCTATATCCATGGATTTCTAGAATGTGTCCCCAATGTTAATCAACCTGAAAGGCATTCTTTTGTAGGAAAACTTTCCCCACTTGGTGGTGAACGCCATTTTGGATTTGTCTTTGAATTTTACCATAACCTGTTTGTATCCAGAACATCCATCTACAAAGGACATCATCTAAGAGCCATTAAACATTTTCAATACCTCATCTAGTGAGGGGAGGGGATGATTATCTTTCTTTGAGGCTTTGTTTAGGCTCTGAAATTTGATACACAGTCAGATTTCCTCGTTCTTCTTTCAGACTGGTACTAGATTGGCCACCCACATGGTATATTGGATTGGGAAAATTGTTCGGGTGGCCAATATTTTCTAAACCTCTTGATGGATAAGAGAATTATTTAGGGGATTGACTGGTCTCTTTTTTTGCTGAAATGGCTTGGCATCCAACTTGAAGGGGATGGTGTGTGTCATGATAGAAGTATCATAGGTCTTGAGATGTTTGTATCCCTAGGCAATTACATCAATATATTCTTAGAGGACCATGAGAATCTTCTCTTTCTCTTCAGGAGAGATAGAGGTGCCAATGTGGATGATATTTTCTTCATTGCTTGTCCTGATATTTACCTTTTCATATCTTCCCCCATCTGGGGTTCAAGATGCTCTGTCCTGAGCTTGTGGGTTAGAGTCAAAAATTCATTCAAGGGAAACCATCCCCTTAGGGATGGTGTTAGTAGGTAGGCCAAGGATTCCACCCTCATTTTCCTCTTGTCTGGTATCATCATGTTCTTCTTCCTCCATTATCTTGTCCTCAAAGACACCAATGTTTTCTGTGAAGGTGAGTATGTTTCTATCATCTTCAAAGACCTAAAGATTAGTTATATTATCAGGTACAGAGGTAGTGGGCATCATTTCAACTAAAAATATCCTGATTTGGGAACCCGCCATAGGTTCCAAAGTGTTGGCTGACATGGCTAGTGCATTTGGTACATAATTCTATTTCTGGGGGATATCTTTGATACTGAAGGCATCAAAGTCCTCAATTAAGTTCCATGCCCAGTTACAATAGGTGGTCAGTCATTTTTCATGACATGTGTATTGGCTCCGGATTTTCCAAACTATAAGTTTTGAGTAACCCATTTCCTGAAGGCACGTGAATCCTTTTCTGACAGAGAATAGGAGCCCGAGGATCAAAGTCTCATACTCTATTACATTATTGGTGTAGTCAAACTGCAAGTGATATGATGCAAGGAAAGACTTTCCTCAGTAGTTAATCAATTCCACACCAGCTCCACAACCTTGTTTAGATTGGGATCCATCAAACTTAAGGATTTATACATCACTATCAGTACATTGCAGTTGCAAATCCTAGGAGGGTGTCACAGTTGGTTTGGGATGGGGAACAGGCTCAAGTACATCCCCTGATTGGGTAGATACAGGGGTTAAAAAATCCCCTGGAGGAATCTCTACAAGAGGTTCCTCAGATGGTGGTCCACTGGGGGTGTTCATTGTTGGACCATTTTGGGGTAGGGCCTTGCCTTTGCATTGTTCTACTTGGAATTCCTCAAAGAGGACCTTGGCTGCACCCACACATGGTGCAAAATCCAACTTTGAATGATTTTGGCAATGTACTCGGCACCAAGTGTCTAACAGTAGGGAGGTCAGACTTGCCTTGTCCCCTTGGGAATTCACATCTTCTTTCATCTTCATGACGAGGTCAAGGATCCTTTTATTGATGATAGGATCTCCATTGGGTATTGCTCCGCCTAGGACAAAATCTAAGGTTAGAATTTCTTTAGCCCTGTATAATCCAGGCTCTAATTCATCGAAAGCAATTTCCCTGACTTGGCCATAGTTGGTGAGAGACTGCTTCATCCAAGGTTTGATCTCTACCCTAATTTTGTTAGCTTCTCCCCTCCAAGGGAGCCATAGATGGGAGAAATTAGTCAAGATATACCCATTCAAGGATTTAGACCAATTCTAACTCAAGAGCATCCCGTATGTTTTAGGGATGTTGACCACCTAGATGTCAATGGCATTGAATATCCAGGGATCTTGTACCAACTAGATCGAGACTTTTTTAGTTCTCCAACCATTTTCATAGCGATCTTGTCCATCTGGATGACCGCTCCTTTGGATGGTGTGGGAGTCAGTCTAAGATTCTTGCAGATGGATAGGGGCATGAAATTACCCGCAGCTCTGGAATCCTCTAGACAATTGTGTAGTTTTTTTCCTTAAATCTTAAGCCCAAGTAGAAAGGGAGGGTCTTTTGTACTCCCCCATAATATGGTTGTTTTAGCATCATCAAAAATCACAAACTTAGGCGAGAGATCACATGATTCTAAGTTCTCTAGGCATTGTAGGAGAGACTTCCTTTTCTTGAGACAACTAAGCAGGACTTCCATCAAGGTCATGGTGGTGGTAGTATTTTCCATCACTTTTGTGATGTCAAAATTTCCTTTAGGGGCCCAAGGAGCCTTTCCAATAAAATCACATGTATTCGTAGGTGTGGGCCCTTTGGGAGGGGGTGGGTTAACATTTGCTAAAGGGTCCGATGGGAGATTTAGAATCTATGGTGGGATTGACATCATAAGGGGTCCCTTGTTTGACTGGCTCTGAGTGTTGTATGGAGCCCTGGGGTTGGTAAAGGCATTAGCTTTGAATGATGGGATGGATTCATCGAAGAAACCCTATAAGTTGGGTTCTTCCTTGTCTTCTTTACCATTACCAAAAAAGATAGTTTCACATGTGAAAGCAGAGAGATGTGGCTCGACTGAGGATTCTAGAGGTGGAGAGTTAGCATTTTTTTGCATATCAGACTGGGATATCAGGATGATCTTTTCCAGCGTGGCACAGTTTACCTCAGAATGCAAGCCAGTTTCATGCATCTAACACCAAGACATTAGGGGGTGGAATTTGGTAAGCTACACATAATGACTAGGTCTTGTGCCCCCTTAGGTGTTGGGATGGCTAGGAGGGACTCCCCCATTGTTTGGCGTGTTGTTCTACTATTGGGTGGGTTGAGCATTGTTATTTCTGCTATTGTTATAGTGATTTAAGGGTCCGTAGTTATTGGGATTCTATTGTCCCAAAAAGATATTCCCCCTTTGGGGGGGTTAGTCTTGTGAGATGTGGGGGTCCCATTTTTAGCTATCCCATGTCAGTAGCAAGTGAAAAAACTAATCGCTAGAGGGATTTGACCTTAGGGGATAGGTGGGTAGTAGTGTCACAATGTAGCAACTAGGGTTCTGAGGTAGGTGTAGATGCACTTTCTTCTACTGGGGGAAAGCCTCTAGATGTTGGCATTTGGAAGAAAGGTACTCCATATGGTGGGGGTGTTGTGGTTTGTCATTGCACCTAGAAAGTGTACTCCAAGTTTGGAGGGTTTTGATGGATGGTGGGATAAATGTATTGGGGCATCAAAATTGATCGTAGGGATGCCTAGAGATAATTTGAGATCATATTCTCCTAGGAAAGTTGTCTCCCTAGGAAGCATATTATAAGGTAAGCCTTGATCGATACCCCTAGGAGCTTTAGTAAAGTTTTGGGATAGCTCGAGGGAAAGGTTGTAGAACTTAGCTAGGGTATCTCTGTCATTGGCGGTGATGGTTCTCCAAAGAAGGGTAGTGACAAATGGGTCCAACGTGTTAAGGTACGTTTGGATATTCACATCAGTAGATGAGATGAAGGGTCCTATACACCACTTTAAAGCCCTTTGGAATCAATTGTTAAAGGTTTCTAGGGGTTCATTGGGCTCATTCCAAATAGAGATAAACTGACTGTGGGACCAGGATGGGTTCACGTGGACCTGGAACATCGTCAGAAAGGTGGCTTCCATATCTTGCCAACTATTGATGGAGTTGGTGGGTAAGTTCAAGTACCATTCAACTCACTTTATCCAACAGATAGCAGGAACATTTAGCTGACCACATCTTCATGCTGGATGGGGTGTTGATTCATGGCATCTTTATATGCCTGTAAATGTTCTTCAGCGGTTCAAGGGCCTAAATGCTCATATTTGAGACAAATCTTCTCTGGATGTGGAGGAAGGTCATTGACAATGTTGGGGAACTATCTCATGGGAGATGTAGTGTTATTGAAATAGGAAGCCATTGGGATGTTAAGATTGACAATGAGATTGGTCGCTAGAATGAGTTTGTTAACCTAAAAGTTATGGGGGGCTACAAAGCTTTTTTTCATGGAATGGAAAGGCTAATTCTTTTGGTAGGTCCTCTTCGCTCAAATGGGAGGTCTAAGTTTAGAAAACTCTCCTGGGTTAGGAGTTAAATGCAATATTCTTTCAAATCGTAGGGGTAAAAATGACCCTAATCTATGGAAATTTTGATGTCTAAAACTACTGCTTGGGTAGTCCTCAGGAGGTGTGGTATCAAAGTTCTTAGGGGAGGACGAGCTCAGGCCCTCCTTCTAGCACCAATTTCTATTGTCAAGACTTTGTGATGACCTCACCAATGGTAGATGAGTTGTCACCAAATACCAGAGTATCAGCCAACTTTGCCTGCAGAGGTGCGTGGTAGAGCTTTCTCTCCTTGGCCTCCAAGCACTTGGTTATTGGGTCATGATTGTGTGGGCTTAGCTTAATTGGACAAGTGACTATTTTTTTGAGGGGATAGTTGGTTTTGGCTCACTAAAATCTAAGACTTTAGGGATAATGGGTTTCCTACAAGCATAGTTTAATATCTGGAAAAGAAATAGCAACACATAGGACAGGGTTAGTATAGATATCTAACTATATCCATGACATATATTATCTGAACATCAACAAAGTTCTAGATAAAATAAACAATGGATACTAGATATACGCATAGCCTTCAATAATACATATATCAATAGAAAAGAAAATTATTTCATTGAATCATTATAGAACTGGAACAAAAGACATAAGAAAGCATACAACATGAGAAGTATTTTGCTAACTGTGGGATCAGAAACAAAACAAAACTCATAGTTGAATGGCATTCCTCATTCTTTCATTAACTTCAAATCCATCTTCACTGGTAGTTACACTAGTAGCTCCAAGAGAGCATTAATCTACTCTAAACTACTGAGAAAATCAAATTGCTAAAAATACTGAAAGCTTGCATTACTAGTGGATAGCTAAATCATCAATTTGTCAACCCTTCAAAATGGCGTCAGACTTTGTATTTATAGAAAGTTATAACTACCTAAGAGACTAACCCTACACTATCTATTTACATTATATTACATTATTTATAGCCAGTACTACCTGCACTTTCAAAATTCCCTAATATAATACAATCTTTCGAGAAGAGAAAAGAAGAAAGAAAGGAAAGAGCCCCAGGAAAAATGTCATTGGAAAGAGTGTCCCTATACTTGCAGATGTGATGGATCTTCCTTAAGTGACCTAGGCCATATACCTTCTTTAATTTTCTTCTATACTTTCATGACTTGGACAAGTGGAGGTACGCCAGAGAGTAAATGTTAGAATGACACCTTGGGGTTCAAGAGATGTTTGTAGTGAACCAATGGATTAACAGTGACTATTCATGCCAAGAAGGAAAGCCATGGGCCTAGAAACATGTTGTGGATATTGATTGGTGGGTTCGAGGGAGCTGTAAACACTCATCACTACAAAGAATACAAAATTTGGGAACCCAGAGACCGGTGTTCGGGAGCTTACGCACAAAGAATAAAGAATAAAAACTACTGGCAATTTTGTTGAAGGATCTCTGGATTCTGGGATATCTTACTAGATTTTGACCTTTTTGTATGCCTCCAGAATCTGGAGGATGTCATCTTCCTCTACATCCTTCAAACAATCATGAAGATCTACAGATCCCTCTAAATGGAGGCTGACACTATCGGCCTTATCTTTCAATTCCGCAATGACCTTGGCTGCATCATGGGATTTGAGAAACACTTGGGAAAGTTCTACCATGGTAGCACCATTAGTATTTCCCCTGGGTTATAATTGAGCCTCGACCAATTCATAAAACTTACCAATTATGAAATCAATGGGGGTATAAGTCCTAGGGCTAAGAGGGTCAGCTGATGTAACTTCTTAGATAAGGGAAGAATACTAATCCAAAGGAGTCTGGACCACCTACAATTGTTCCTCCAACACTCATACCAGTTTCTTGCCAATTTTGACTTTGAATGCAAGTCTGGAGTATTGAGTCTGGAGGAACCAATATGATTCATCCCCTAAAATTGTAGTGTTTATTAACTCATCTTCCCCGAGATCCAGAATCTCTAAGGAGGTATCTCTCCAATCTTCATACTTCTCAATCTCTCCCTTCCACTATGGAAGGGTGGCATCTATCTACTTCGCTATACCATTCACCCAGAAAATGTCTGGGAGAGACTCAGACAAGAAACTTCTTATCGTCCCCACCTGATGAGTGATCCACTCATCTATTGCTAACGCCTTCTTATTCATGATTTTCATATTATCAACATCACTCTATGGTAGCAGTTTCCCCAGGATTGAGGGTCTGGGTGTTTCAGAGGCAAGGGAGCACCAACTTTCTTCTTGCCACGGGCTTTGGATATCTCTGAGGACTGAGAACTTGAAGCTCCTAAATAATGCTTGTCCGAATGGACACTCTTTGGGTAGACCTTATCAAAGTACAAGTGGTTGCGCTCAATTACTACTCTCAAGATGGCCTTGACATCCAAAACTTCTAGTGTATCCCAATCCACCAGAGGGAGGTGTTGGTGCCCAAAAATGTTGAATTGGATTTCCTATGGACTTGCCAATCCAATTTTTAGAAAACCAATTATTTTTGGCCAACTAACGGGAATGATCGATCATGATCCTCTTCCCCTGCACTTCTAGCTCTGCAGGACCAAGGCGGGTGAACCTTCACCTAAACAAGTTGTATAGCAGATAACTTGTGTATGGAACTCAAACTTCTGTCTCTCAAAGTATGGCAAGTAGGCTTGAATAAATCAAATTGTAAGCAATATATCATAAATTGTAAACTGAAACACTTTGAGTAATTGAAAGAATGTTTAGTAAATATGTATGTAAATTGAAATAAATAGATAGATAAGATATCACAAAACTATAACAATGAACTGAATAACTATAATTTAAATAATGATTAGACCAGTGCCTTATTCTATCATGGGCAATAGAGTCAAGATTATTCCAATCTTATGTTCAACCTCAGAGACAGTTTTACAAAAAAATTATCACTTCAAAGGTGTTATGGAATGTACATGCAACCTAAAAAAAATTCACAGATATTTCAAAAAGGTAATACTTCTCAGATGACAGACCAATTGACTAAGGCCTCAATCAACAGAATTTAACCATGCAAAATGAGAGACCCAATTGAAAATATAGACTATGAATCAAATAAGGAAGCATGCACATCAAACTATCACTTTGAACAAGTTCTATTGGTTTATCCGAGGGACTAATTGTAAAATGATAATGAAACTATTGCACATGTGAAATAAAAAAGACTTATCTTTATTAATTTTGAAAAAATAGTACATCCAGGTCCATGTTATACTTGTTGATTAAAAACTATCCAAATATGTGAAATTGTATTATATTGTATTATCTTCTTTACATTTTACATTATGTATATATATGTATTTGAGTGGCTTTCACACCTCTTTAAGGTGAAAAGACACAACCCTTATTATAAAATATTTTGAAAAAACAATAAACTAACTAAAAAATAACTACCTAACTTTCGGATTTGGCTTTGGTCAAAAATCCAAAACACATCTTGAAAAGCTAAGATTTTTTTGGAGATAGGAAATTTAATTTCCTGAACTGGGTCAGTTTTAGGTTTTTAAAATTCAACCATCTTCAGCCTCTGTCGACATCATCTTTGTAGCAGGTTGAAGTTTCAGCATTTTCTGAAGGCTTCGATTAGTTAGTTCTATTTATTTGTTTCATAAAGCTTCCCTCCTTTAATTTTTCTAGTATGAAGAAACTTGCTTCTTGATAATAGATTGGGACTTCTAAATTCTCAAAATTTAGGGTACCACCAGTGGCTCTTTCTGGGGATGTATGCTCCTTGTGAGCATAGCGAGATTCTAGCTATCTCTGGAGAAGCAGGCCAAGTATCCACACTTAATCTAATGCAAATTAAAATTGGGTGGCCTCGGCCCCCCCCAAAAGGAACAATTCTTCTTTCCTCTATCGAACACATAATTCTGATCATGTAATACTTTGGATCTCCCGAATAGGATGCCACCATTCTCATGGACAACATTCATTTCTTTATTTACACGCTTTGATTTTTGTTTACCCTTAGAAAATTTAGCGGGTGCACTATAGTCCTTGCTAAATAGAAGATCCCCATGCATTTTATCAACCCTACAAGTAACTAGATTGAGATCCTCTGCTTGGATGCCTTTACGTACACAATCTTCCCTATACTCAAGATGTTGTTTCTCTTCACAAAAAGGATTTGGAGATAACTCACATTCAGCAACTTCCTTCTTATCAAGAAATTGATTGGATAGGGTACTCAAATGATTTTCAGAACTAGTCTTCAACACATTCTCCTCATTATGTCTGTTTGATTCCATCTCATCTTCACATGTTTGATACAAGTTCTGCTCATAAGATGAAATAATTCATGTCTCACTTTTTGAATACACTTCCCCATACATGTTTTGAGTTTCATTATCTTTAAAATGATCACTAGGCCCATGATCTTTATCATGATGTTGATGGACTTGATTGCATATAAAATATTCTTCAAATAATGGATCCAAGGATATAGAGAACTTGGGCATATCTCCATGAAAGCTTTCATCTGAAACTTCTTCATGTTCATATGTTGTATGTTGTTCTATTTCATCTTCGTTATTTGATTCCTAAAATTTATCATCTTCTTCATCTATTACCCCCTGAATAAGTACTGATCCATGAAGTTGCTTATCATGATGCATTGAGAAAAAATTTTGACCACTCTTCTCAACATGTTTTTGATATTCAATGTCTAGTAAATATGAGATTTCTTCTGTACATAGAAGATCTTCTTCCTCATGGTCATTGATACTTGTTTCCATACACATCTCATCATGTATAGATTCTTCTTCACCCTGATCAAGATTATCTTCCTCCATGACATCATTCTTTTCATGTATAGGAACCCTTTTAGTCTGATCAAATATTTCAATTGCATTCAAATTTGGAGTACTTGTAAATTTTTTCCTATATTCATCCCT